>JANHFL010003949.1:0-15746 GCA_032468155.1 Oxyrhabdium leporinum | reverse complement strand
GGGGCCGTCCGCCAGGCGGCCCGGAGGGAGCGCGGGGACCCCGCTGCCTGTCTGGGCCCGGCTGGCCGCGGCGCCCGAGAGCAGGAGGGGCGGAGGGGGGGCGTGTGCAGGCAGGGCCGGGTGGCGGTGGCCCCGCTGGGGAGAGGAGGAGCCGGGCTGAGCTTCCGCGGTCTGCCGGGGAGCCGCGCCGTTCGGTCCGACGACTGGGAAGCTCCCGTCCATCCGCCGACCCGACTCCTCCTCGGAGCCCCTTCGGAGGCGTCCCGGGAGGCGAGGGGCCTTTTTTTGGCCTCCTTGAATTGGAAAGCTTTTCTTGCGCTGGTTCAGTTTTCTCTTGGGCGTCCGATCTGTTTGTGCTTCTCCTCCCCGAAGAAGAAGAAGACGTCCTGCTCTTGACCCCCAATTTCATGGATATATAGGAAGTGTGGACTAGTTATTTGTGTGTTAAAAATCACCTATTGTGCATCTTCTGCAAGAGTTCCTTAAGGGAAGAAATATTAGCATTTGGATCGTGCTTGAGAGGCCATATTTTGTGGCATCCCCAGCCAGACTTCATGCTCCAATTGAAATTGGATTTGCAAGAGTAGAATCACCTGTTCTGATTGTTATATTTTACTACTGTTATTCAGGAGCTGAATATTCCAAGGGCTGCTCTGCATTCAGTGCAGTGCAATAATCCATCCTGAATGTGACTAACTCACGTGTGACAGTGACCAGATCAGCTTTCTCCAGGAAACTAAGTGAACAAAACACACACGCACATATTCCAGTCATTGGGGGCTACATCAGAATCCAGGAGCATGCACTCTCAGATCATAAAACTGATTTTCTAGGGAAATGCAGTGATGTTAAGATTCAACCCATAAAGCGTCGGGATCTTTACCTCTGTCCAATAGCCTTTTGTTTTTAACATCAAATCTTTTTCTGCTACCAATCAATTTCTACTGTTACCCGTGTTCAGATTTAAAGAGAGAATATAGTGAAATGTCATCAGCATATTGGTATAATAGTCTAGGTCCCTAGACAGTGTTCTTTTCCAAAAATGTCTTGTAGATCACGTGGGTAAATATTAACTCTTGCAAATAGAAAAATGACATTACCTATATTAGATGATCTGGTGTTCTTGAATTTAAAAGTCAATACAATGGTAATGCTACGAATTATCCAAATTATATGAAAGTTATTTTTTCTTGTATTAGGTTTAAAGAGATGCCATTACTTGTAACCTATTCTAACACAGCAGTTGAACTACTACAAAAACAATACCTTAATACTACCCCACCCCCAAATTCTTATTTTGAAATGCATGGTAAGTTGTCACAAGAACGAATATGGATGCTCTGCACAATATTTCTTTTTTTTTTTAAATCAAATTGTCTTTTAAATTGCACACCAATCTTTATTTTAATACAGACAATTTTTGTACATGTGTACTATGTATCAAAAAAAGCACACTACTGTAGATACATGAGAAAAAAGCTACAAAACTAAAATACTTAAAATAATTATTGGATCAGCACTTTCAACAACTGTCCTTTTAAATATTTAATGTTTAATAAAACAAACATTTCTTAGAATGTTCATCAATATATTATGAAATGCTCCATTGTGTTAAGTGCTAATTTTAGTGAAGTTACTTCTGGATAAAAATCTATGGTGCAGATATATATTGGGGTCATATATTTTTGGATGACAGTATTATCTATGTACAGGTTAATTTTAGCTAAAAGCAGTTTTTACAAATAAGTTTTACTTATTTGAACAGCTGGTTTGCTTCTTTTAATCGAGTGTATTTTTTGGACGAGTTATAGTTATAGAAAGCACTGTAAGTGAACTGCTCAACAATTCTGATAAATCAGAATTAAAATGCCACTTCAGCTTGATACAGGAGGATGGAGCAATATTTAGGGCTTAGTCTGCAGATAGTGTTGCTTATCGTATGGGAACACTAGTTACTGTAAACATGTTATTTGTATCTATTTTTTTGTAAATTTAAGCACCAAAGTGATTTTTACGTTTGCAGTGGTTATTCTAGTTCAAAGTATTAAATGTAGAAAATAACCTAAGTAATGCTTGATATTTTAATAATTCTAATGACCAGATTACTATATATTGCTATGTGGAATGCTTCACTTTAGAATGTCACAGTTATTCAATGAGAGAAATGCTTTTCTTTTGATTTTTATGTCTTAACTCAAGATAATTTGTCCCTCAAGTGACTGGAAATAGAGAGCAATGGATTTTTTATATCTCATTAAACTAATCCAGAAATGGAATTTCAGGCTAGGACTTATGGAATATCTTTGTAGGAATTTTACTACATTCCTTATTGAGTAGAGGTTTATATACCATTGAAACTGAGACTCTATAGTTTGTTATGTAGCAAATTATTGCTGGTTCACATTAAGCCTGATATATGTATTACTAAGAAATGTTAATTATGTATTTGATCTAAAATTCATTTTGGCTGCAACATTGTGGAAAATATCCAAAACCAGAAGATATAACTAGGTTGAAAGAAATGACTTATCCTCAATTTAAACATTCAATTTAAATGACTCTTTGTATGTTCTAAAGTTAATGGATATTCAATTTATAAGAAGTATATTTTTTCATATTTTCAAAAGAGTTTTATTAAAGAAGATATTTAAGAAAATACGCAGAAACCATTTGTCGTCTTGTACAATTGTTAATTTTGTTATGCAGCCTAGAAATTTGGTAGTGTACAAATCTATTTTGCCTGAATAATTGCCTGTTGACATATTTTTTTAAAAAAACTATTTTAAATTTTACAAAAACAAAACATTTTAGTTGTTAAATATGCTGTTAAGTTCCAGGACCTCAAAGTGGTGCGCATCCCTCTTTCCCTGTACCGGTAATAACCTTGTGATATAGGTTGGTTTGAGAGAGTAAGTGATTGGCCCAGAATAATCCAATGAGATTGATTGGCTGAGGTGGATTTGAACATGAGTCTTCCTGATCCTAATCCTTGTACACTATAACCATTGTATCATACTGCATGTTCTGAAGTATCTTTGAAGAAATTATTTTGAAGCACTGCTAGCCATATAAAACAATCTACCTATATTTGTTTTATAGGATACAGAGCTAAAATAGTTCAGTTGATTCAGAATTTACAGTTTAAACATGTAAAAGTAAGCTATATCTAAGATTTTTATTACTCCTTTAGTACTATTTCTTTTTAAATGTCTCTAATATTTATTTTTCCAGTAAATGCACTATAAAAATAGCTAGCAAAAGGGTTTCAAGATTAGGGTAATCCTTAGTATTTTTCTGTTGATGATCTGAATAATATTTTTGCCAACTTCTCTGATTAATATCAATTTTAGGTTAACAATTTCATTAAGTCAAACATAATTGTGGCAAAATTTCAAACAATATGAAGAAACCAATTAATTAAAACGATAGTTAAAATTCCAAATTTCACACTCAGGAAATATCTTTTTGGTCACTAGTAAAGGTAATGAGTTGAATTCATTGTTGATTTTCACTTTCTTTTGCCAGAAGGATTTATTGTGGATATAGATAGCTTCCTGTCTTTCTGCTACATGTCAGTGATTTAAGTTTTGTTCCTTTGGAAGTTTGGAGTAATTGACCAACAGCATGCACAGAAGTCATTCCTTGCAACAGTAGCTTTTACCCATTCCAAACTGTAGTTGGAGGAATTTATTAAAAACCAGCATATCTTCTCCCTTCCTCCATTGTTTTTTATGGCTATCTCAAGTTAACACACATAAACAACACATAAACAACATACGGTACTTAATTTAAGCACCCATTTATTTTCTAACACTAAGACAAAGTTCTCACATGTATTTACTTGAAAAGTAATCTCATTTGATGTGTGCTCAGTGTGCTAAGATTTATGATTAAACATATTTGTGAATGAATGTGCTTTGTATTTGGCTGCATTGTTATTTTTAACTGTGTTATTGTCCTTGCATCTGTCTAGGATATATTTTACTAATAAGGATTAAGAAAATACCAACTCGGTATCAGATGAAATGATAATATTGTATATACACATGTTAGCAATTTATATATATATATGATCAATAATTGATTATTTATGAATGTCTACTGTACTGTGAAGCTAAATTTAGTAACTACAAATGTTAAAGCACAGTCTCAAGGTATATTAGTTGTATAAATATGTGATTTTTAAAAAAAAATACTTTTATGAAGATTGCATACAGAATTTCCCCCCTCAAAAGCCATAATTCAAATGCAACAAGGAAATCACATTGCCTTGAAAGTAAAACAGCATTGTAAAGATGTATCCATGGGCAATCTTAACAGCAATATGAAAAATTGTACTGATTCAAATCTAAGCAAAGATGTTGGTAAATATTTGCTTTTTTCAATGATACACAATTTATAAATAATAACAAAAGTATGTGTGCAACTAGATGTTTTCCTCTGTTTTTATTAGTACTCAATATGAAAAAATACTGCTTTAAATAATTGGATATAGTAGAAAAGATGAAAGAACATACTTTATTTCTAATTTGTGCTTTAATTACCAGTGTAAACTTAACTTTTGTTAGATAATCAGCATTGCTGTCTAGAAGTTTATTTAAAATATATACACACCCCACAAATCTGTTATTTGCCTGTAACTATCCAGAGCCAATAATTATGGTCAGAACCCATAAAAAGTATTTATACTGAATGTCTAAGTACAGCTGAGTTATTGTGAAGCTGTGTAATCTTAATTTTGCATAATTTGAATAAAAATTATTGTATTTCTAGTTTTTTTTCTTGTTTTTCATCATAATACGACTTGTACAAACTATGTAAATATGAATCCTTTTTAGGAAAAATAATTTTTTTCTGTGTGAGAAGCTTTACTATATGCATATTTGGAGTTGCTCACTAAATATGTGATAGAAGTGCCCAATTTCTCTTTCCTTGAGGGCTTTGTGTAGCATATTGAGGCCTAAGTTTAAAAAGTAGGCAGGAATAAGTCCCAAATTTGGAATGTATTCAGACTTCCCAAGGGATGAAACAGTAGCTTCACTATGACATCTATTTTTCAAAAACATTATAGCCTAATAAAGGTGGTGTGCTTGGTCCAGGACATATATTTATCATCATAGAGAGCTAGTTTGGTGTAGTATTTATATAAGTATAAGGCTAGAAACCAGGAAAACATTAGTTCTACTCCCGCTTTTGGGCACAAAGCCAACTGGGGGATCTTGGCCCAGTCACTTTCTGTCAGCCCTAGGAAAGAGGCAATGGCAAACCACTTCTGAAAAATTGGGCCAAGAAAACTGCAGGGATCTGTCCAGATAGTCTCCAAAAACCAGAGAATTATCAGGATGCCACATTAATGTATGCTTATAAAACTTGTTAATGGAGTGGACTGTGCATGTATGCTTTGGTAGTTTAAAATAAGGTAGTAAAGTTAATAATTGCTTCCATAAATGCTTTACCAAACAAATCTTGCAAATTTGTACGTTTATCATAAGCTGCTTATAGGACATTTTCTGCATGAAAGGCCCAAGAGAAAGAATAAATGTTATTTTTGCATAGAATTTCAGGTGGGAGAGAAAGATTGCAGCCCCATGATTGGCAACAATAAGAACAATTAAATCTAACTTGACAGAGGGATCAGGTTCCATACTAGAACTATGTGCTTGAGAAAGTTGCTTGAAGGATACTGTTTTAAGCATATGCTACAATGCTATGTTTGTCTAGACATGTAAATCAGCAAATTACATACTTGAGAAGGTTAGTGTAAGCAGCAATATTTAACAAAGTGCACTGAGCAATTATTTCAAAATATGCTTTGGGCTGTTTATAATAGAAATATTAAAACAGCATTTATTTTTTGTACCAAATATTGGGTGGGTCTTTATTACATGTCTGCTTTAGAAAAATATGTTATTGGGAGAACATTTACAACATGAAGACTTTTCAGCAAATTTGGATGGGTTTTAGAATTCCATTTGATCATGGCTGTTGATATTGTAGCTTCAGTTGGTTGTAAATGATTCAACAGTGTTCATCAATGATTTTTCTTGTCAGAAATAATCGTGACTTATGTCAGAAACAGATATTAACTTAAGTACATAAGAAGAACCCTTCTAGATCAAAGCTCATCTATTCCAGTATTCTGTGTCACACCAACTAAGTGCATTCAAAATATTCAGAAACATGTACACAGGGATAAATCTTTTCCATTTTGCCTTAATAGCAGTTGGTATTTAAGATATGTTTCCTGTTATTCAGAAGATAGTAAACTATCACTTAGAGTAGTAACCTTCGGTATCCAATTCTTCCAGTCCCTTTTAAAATTATCCACATTAGCATCTCCCATTACATCTGAAAATGGCAAATTTTAGTTTAATTGGATATAAACAAATACCTATCCTAAATCAATATATTTATTTTCAAAGAATGTTTTAGATCTACAATATTTACATATATTTACATTTATATATATACTTTGACATATTGTCAATTATGTATTATATGGGATTGGTTTATTTATGGAATCACTGTTGGCAATTTTATTTTTGCTTCCCTTAATGATTTCAAACTTTAGGTTCCATTATCTTGGAAATTATCATTTTTCAAAAAAATGTATGGAATGTTGATATATTTATTGAGCTATGTGCTCTTTGCTCCATCATCCTTTCTTGAGTAATCTCTGTGAACTATTAATCTTCAGGTTATTCTTGTTCCATTGTGCATCAAAGATTGATATGATTACTGTGAACAGTTTTTATATCTATAAATTCTGGTGCTTAGCTCTGCCAGGAACATTTTGCAAGAGAATTTGTTAAAATCTTTTTGAAAATTGATATACTCAATTAGTTGCCACTGTCTGCAATGCTTGCTAACATTCTAGTGGTTAGTCAGGCAACGTGTAATTTTGCAAATGGCAAGTTGATTTGTTTTTTAACAAACTTGGGTTGTTACAGTTCAGTTGCTTTGAGTCAAAAGTAACATATTTAGTTCACTATGAAGATGGTAAGAAGTTATATTTTTAGTGGTAATAGATCATAGTATGGTATCACTATTGTGGCAAAACTGTTTAATGAATTTAGTGTCTTTTACATTACTTCCAAATATGGATCAACATGTATAGATATAACTGGTAATATTGTTCTCATGCAAAAACTTCTGTTTACCATTTTCAGTCTGTATAACCCACTCCAGCATGGCATATACTTGAGACTATGCAGGTGACTATTTGTGTATTGGATTCATGCCAGTTCTGGCTGGTGAAAACCGAGTTAAATTGAGTTTTAGTGCTGATCAGGTTGATCTATGTAGCTTAAAGAATAGTAATGCTCGATAACCTCAAATTAGATTAAAAATTGATAGTTGCACAGTCTTCTTACAGTTTTGTTTAATGGTTTATGGGGATGTGAAGGTGTCTGAATATCTTTTCTCCATTAAGAGTAATCTGATCTGTACCTTTTATGATTTTACTGGTTGATTGTTCTGCAACATTCAGATAAACAAGTTTAGGAGCAGGAAACTTTAAAGCAATCTGTTCTGAATCACAAGGCCATTTATGCGGCAACTTGGCTATTCTGTGTGATAAATAAAGTACATGTAGTTCTTAACTTGTTTCTAAATGACCCAAGGTTAGTTAAATGAGATGGGTGGTATAGAAATTTAATAAATAAACTCTCAACCACCATTGGGATCCAAAATTCAATCAAAAAGTGATATGGTTGTAAAGTGAGGTGTCATGTGACTGCATCACTTAACGTTTACAAACTGGCAATTGTTGCTGTCCTTAAGCAAATTTTACTGATAGTTAATTGGGCATCCACTCCATCCAAACTATTTGATATGCTATATACTTTTCCTAGGCATTACATATAACACCTAAGCATTATGCAGAATGACAACTATTTAGGCAAAGTGTAAAAAGTGAGTCATGAAAAGGGTTAGAGTTAGGGTTAACCCCTAACCCTTTACTGAAAAGACATATATGAAAATGAAAGAAGAAATGCAAAATAAAGTACAGGATTTCTTACTGGGGGGAAAAAACCAAGACGAAGACCAGTATTGAACTACTTCTTGCAACAAGGAAGGCTAGAATGGAATTTTAGCAGGAGTATTTTATACTTTGCCAGTTTGCAATTTGGCATTGCATAGAATGACTAGGAGTTGTGTGAAATATTAAAAGGCTTTCATATTTTGATGTCCCATTTTTGGCATTCTATAGATTTTCTAGGCATTCTATAAAATGCCTCATTTTACTCACTGATGGTAATATATAAATTCCTTCATCACCACAGTGTAAACAAGTTTAGTAAACTACCATCTTTTCATTCAGAACATGCTCAGAAAAACAGTAACTCTGATTGGATACTGACTGTTCAGGTTGAGAGGTGCTTTCAGAATTCTTCCATTTTGATTATTTCTGTATAACACAGGTATTATGGGTAAGGTGATCTTTTCAGTGCTTTTCTTAATAGCAGTTTGCTTACAAATGCAATGTTATATAGCAGTCCCCCAGGATTCAGAACAAGATCTATTCCTAAATCTGTCTTTACATTGAATTAATATATAAGTCAAAACCCATACTTACAAATGGGTTGTAGCATGGCAGATGGTGTCCTCCTTCCTAAAGCCAATGAACCACTGAAGCCGTGCAATTTTTTCACTGAAAACAGTCTGTATATTTGAAAAGTATGGGCTCAGTATGAATTGTCCAATGATCATCAGGCATTTTTAAGCCCAGGACTGACTGTACTATTCTCAACATAGATCTTGGGAATCCTAATACCTGTTTTCTTCTATGGTACAAACTGCTCATTTTATTTTCTGGCTTTAATCAACTGGATGATTCATACACATGATCCTTTTGTCTTATTCCATCTGTACTTGTGTGAAATACTATGTTTTTTCCATACTCTACGTAGGTTAGCAGAAGAAACATAAACTAAAATAGTGGAAACTAGGTTGTTAAGTGGAACTTGTTTAAGACAAGTTATATAACACAATATAAAATGAAACAGATGTAGTTATTTTTCCTAGTTGAGTATCTGCAGAATACTTTAATTTCAAAATATGTAGCATCTGTTTTTTGCAGCACATAATGAAAGATTTATTCAGTTTTCTCAGCTTATATTTTAGTTACAAACTATCACATAATTTATACTTAGTGGGAAGTTAAAATGTATAATTACAATAAAAAAACAATGTAGCAAAATATTGTTTAATTATGTACCATTAAGTTGGTGTCAACTCTTAGCAACCACACAGATTTATTTTCTCCAGAATGATTTGTCGCAGTATGGTTCTTCAGTCTCCCAATAATGCATCCATTACTACTGTAATCCATTGGATTTTCTTCCTGAATTAGGAATTGCATAGGGTTGATTTATTGATGATGTGCCATTAATTTGTTGTCAGCTCTTGAGTTTTCTCTCTGGTGATCTGTTCCCAACCTAGTCCTTTAGGTCCTCTAAGGACGCACTCATCACTGTCACCGAGTCCATTTTCTTTGCTACTGGTTTTCCTGTCTTCTTTTTTCCTCCAACTTTCCTAGTATTAGAGCCTTCTTCAGAAAGCTAGGTCTTCCAATAAGTTCACATTTCTGAAGTAGGATACTTTGAGCCTGGTTATATGCCTCATGGCAATTCTGAGTTGATTTGCTTGGTGATCCATTTGTTTGTTTTGTTGGCTGTCCATGATTTTGTCAGGAGTCTTCTCCAGCATCAAAGTTCAAAAGTATCAATACTCTTCTGCTGCTTCCAACTTTCATTTCCATAGAATGTCACTGGGAATACTATGGCTGCTCTACCAAGTGCTAGTTAGTAGTGTATCTGAATGCTTATTCCTTTACTGTTGAAGGTTGATCATAAAAGATTGAAGCTATCCATCACTTTGCTATCTTCATTGTTGATTCTAAGCCTGTTTGTTGTGTCATCATTAGTTTGATCTTATTTATATTTTATTTTAGAACCTTTTTTCATTTTGTGTCTTGACTTTTAATACTAGACCTTGCAGATCCTTTGTATTCTCAACTAACGGTAACATCATTAAAATAGTATAGATTATTAATATTTTCTCCTGTTTTAAAATCTTGTTCATCATCTTCCAGTCTAGCCTCCCTTAATATAAACAGTATATTCAGCATATATTGTAAGTTGAATAAATAAGGAGAGAATATTCAGCCTTGTTGCATTCTTTTGCAAAGAGGTACCCAGGCTATTTTACTATGTTCTTTCCACATTGTGGCTTTCTGACTTGTATATAAATTTCTTCTGAGGACATTGAGATATTCTGGGATTCCCATTTTTGAGTACATTCCACAGCTTGAAATGACTAATACAAAGACCTTTCTATAATCAATGAAGAACATAATGACTTCTTTTGGGTATTTTGAGGGACTTTTTCTGCTATCTAGCATCCCTCAGCAATTATATCTCACATTCTGTGGCCTTTTCTAACATCTGGCATCTTTGTTTCCAGGGAGGGCTCTAATCTGCATTGGATGATCCTAAGCATTATTTTATTAGCATGTAAAATTAAGGATGTTTTATGATGGTTTGCATCTCCTTGGAATGTAGATTAACTTTTTCCAATCTGTTGACCACTGTGTTGTTTTCTAGATTTGTTGGCATAGCTAGATTTTTAACCTTTACTAATTCATCTTCTGTTGCTTGCCATATTTCAGTGGGTATTCCTGTAGTCTTGGTAATAACTAGACTGCTAAGTTAACCATAACTTAATTTTCTAGAATTAAAGTTTGTTGTAAATAAAGAATATTTTCTAAGATTTCTGTGAAGTTGACATCTCTACTGAATAGTATTTCAGTAAACTCTTCCTTTTTATGCTTTCATTGCGTAGGAAGTAGATGGATATTGCATTTCCTGCTACATTTAAGAAATCCTCAATTGGTTTGAAAGACTTTCCTTATGTTGCTTGAACTAAATTTGCTTGAACCAAGTGTAAGAAGATTGATATAATTTAGAGTTGGACAATGAAACTTACTCATTTTACTCACTTAGTCACCAACATTCTTTTGTGATGATTACTACACTTACACCTCATTCTTCCTTTAGATGATTTGCATATAATTCCCTGGCAGTTTCCTAGTATGGCAGTCAGATGTAGAATTGCATTATGTAATGTTAATGTAGTTTCTCTGCTTGCGAATCAATTTAGGTCTCTAGATTTTTGTTAAGTCAACCATTTGTTGTGTTTACATTTGTTCTTCCTAACTTGGATCAGGCACTTATAGGTATATTTCTTATCTTTGATATGTGGAGGAAACAGAAGCAGTTTGATTCTACCACCTCAGTATTTTAATGTGACATGAAATAGCTCTCTTGACCCCAGTTTGTTATCAAGCATGAGAAAATTTAGGAGTATGTATGTTTCATATCACACTGACATTTGGGTTAAACAAAAGTAGAATAAGTCAAGTAATGCTGTTTTTGCTTACATCAAAGTTCAATTCAGCAATAAAGAAAATATGCTACTGTCCCTCTTCTCAGAAGAAGAACCAAGTGAGATCTCCTGTTGTGCCAAAACCTGCTGTAGGCAAAAAGAATTGGAATCCACTCCAAGATTTCTCAAAGGTAGTACATAAACGTAGTATCTAATTCTTTCAGTATTGTGAGATAAAGCTTATTTGATTCTTGAGATCTAAATATTAAAAGTAAATAGACATTTCCTGACCATTTTCTGTTTTAGTCCTGCCCCTTTATAATGCTCTTTGCAATTACCAAGTTGAAAATACACTATTTAAGAAAAAAAAACTGACTTAAAATAGCAGTTGAATATTTCTGTATTTTCTTCAACCGTTATTTTACATTGTTCAGCGAGCAGCTGGTATATTTGTTTTTTTCCTTTCTGTTACTTACCTATTTCTCCTAGAATTGGTACTTTTTAATTGGCTTATAAATGAAGATATGTATTAACAGCAAAATAGTCAAGTTTGCTGATGAAATCACATTTTTCAATATGCTAGAAAAAACAGGAACAGACTGCATGAATGGGTAACAAAATATCAGTGAGTTCCGTACAGTGTAAGGATGTGTAAAGTGCTAGCGGGAAAATCATAACTTCACAACTAATTTGTGTTGTCTCAATTCTTAGTGACTAACTAGGAGAGGAATTTGGGGTTTGCAGTAGGTAGTTTAATGAAAATACCTAACAGTGCTGTTAAAATATTATGATAAAAGCTTGCAGGCATTCTAAGCATTTCAGAAGTGATGTGATGTTTTCTACAGTTTGGTAAGAGTAACATAGGTGTGAACTAAGGGAGAAGAGAGTAGCTTGCTGAAGAGAAACTGAGAATGAAGCTCTTCTTGAAATATAGTTCAGTTTGAGGGCTCTGTGGTGCTCTCTGAGCTTGCTTGGTTTCTTGACATTTAATTACACAGACTAGGTAACATTGTCAGTGTTAGAAGGCAGTGGGATTGTCAGTGTTGATGGGAGTGATTTTGGAGTTTCTTTGGTTGGGCTGTTTACTGCTAGCTTGTTTGGCAATTCTTTGGGGCATTGTTTACTTGATTGTTGGTCTGATGTTAATCTTGGAGTTAATTTATGCTCATCTGGATGTTGATTGCTGATGGGAAGGTGTTTTTGTCTTTTTGTTTCCTTTTGGCTTCTTGATTATCTCTTTAAACACAGTACGTAGATATTGTTTATGTCTATGTTTCCATTGGTGGATGATTGATTTGTCAGCGTGCCAGGCTTCTAGAAATTATCTTGCATTTTGGGAGTTGGCTTGCTCTAGGATGGTCTAGATAATTTCTCAGTTGAAACTACAGTTAAGTCTGTGAAATTAAAAGTTTTTATCATGACTTTTGACTGCTAGTTGGTGTTCATGGATGTGTTCTGCTAGTCTTCTGCCCACTCCTTACTGTTTTAGCAAGCATACATTCAGAATACTGTGCACAGTTCTGGGTGTCACATTTTAAGAGAGGAATCAGGATTGCAAGGGTTCTCAAAATAAGTTCTGGGATAAATCATTTAAAAAGTTACCTATTTTTAGCTGTAAAAGATTACATGACAATGAGCTTAGAGAATCTGAAAGGCTATTATATAGAAAATGAAGCAAAGTTCTCTATTGTTTAAAAAACATAACTGTAACTAATGAATGATATATAGTTCATTGGCTGTCCCAATTCTGGGTCTCGATGTTGGTTTATAAAGCTTCTCACAGCTTGAGATACTTTTGAATCTGAAGGAATCCCTCTTCCTGTAAGTTTACCTTGAGATCATTTTCAGAAGGCCTTCCATGGGGTATCCTTCCATGGGGCGGTGTAATGAGGGGGCTGAGAACCAGCACCTAGAACCTCCAATTCTAAAGTTTCCTCTGTAACAACATACACCTGGTATAATCTTTATTATCTTTTCATACCAGACAAAAGCTTTTAATAATAATGCTGCTGTGGTTTTTAATGTTCTGTTACCGCTTTGGTTTTATCATTCATTATTTATGTTATTAGTTACTATTCTAGGTGACTTTTAAAGGGAAAGAGTAAATATATAAAGTCATCGATAGCAACGGCTATATAAGGGATACACTTCCTTAATGCCTTGAGGATTAGAGGCAGTATATCTCTTTAATAGCACTTCCCTATGGAGCAATAACTACAGTAGAGAACTATTGCTTCTATTTCCTTATGAGCTTTCTGGAACTATCTGGTTGAACTAGGTAGGCCTTTCTTCCAGTTGTGCAAGTCTGCATGTTGAAAATTACAGAAACCAGTTATTCACTCTGAAAGATATATTTAATTATATTTTAGCCTATATAACTTTTTTGCTATTAAAAATGTTATCTTAAAGTTATAGTATTTCGTTTTGTCAGTTTCTGTGGAAAAGTCCAAATGTGTATTTTTTATATGATGCTTATTGAAAACCACAATTTAGTGTTTTCCCCCCACAAGAAAATTGAAAATTGGAATTGATAATATCCAGAACATTAAACTTTATCTTTGAGAGAAAACCAGAATTTCCTATACTTATCACTTTAATTTTTGAGGACTTATTCCAGTGTAATTCGTTTGTTTATTGTATGTTTGCATTTCTGTCTGGGCAATTCCTTCTGCCATATTTCCTTGGGGTTTTTTTTTCTTTTCTACTGTATCACTTAACTCACCCACCTTTCTCAGAATGTGTTATGGTATGTTTTTAAAAAATGGGAGCTATAGCAAAGAAGGTGGAGTAGAATGTTTACACGAGAAGCCTTACATAATTTTTGATAAAAATATTGGTTCCTATAGTTTCCTACTTTATTGTTAGGTAACTTTATAAAAAGGAATTAATTGGATGCTTTTTGCATTTTCATCTCACCCTTTTTTATTTAATGTGTAAATAAATTGCACATAAGTGAATTCATGAGTGACTATTTCAGAAACAGATTGTATAAACAAAACTTCTGTGTTTGTTTATTCACACTCTGTATACTCAGGTTGTTTGGATGGTGGAGAAATTACTTCTTAACAATCTATTTCTGAATACTGCCTGTAACATCTCATAGAAATTAAGTAGGTTTATATATGTTTATTTCTAAATACCGGTAATAGAAATAAATTTAACCTGATTACTATTGCTTTTTAGGGAATTTGAAGAAATTTGAAAACTGTTATTTAGTATAAGTGGTAAATGGTAACGTTTTCTTAACACGATTAAATAAATTCCTATAGGAGTGGAAATTTTGAAGGATCATACTTCTGCTGGTAATTTGGCTACTGTGCCATATGAGAGCAAAGTCTGTGCAATTTTGTATTTTGAATGTTGTTTGTTTTACCTGGGTATATTTAGATATTTTGCTTCTCTGTATTTAATGTGTTATAGTAGCAGAAGGTATAGAGTGTTTTATATGAGTTCTGACAAAAATATAATAAAGGTTATGTATTCATTTGAAAGTAATATCAATAACATTTGGATGTGAAAGAATGTGAACATTTTTAGGCCATAATATTAGTGGTTGTTGGTGTGTGTGTGTTTGTGTTATTGAATACCAAACAATAATAAAATTTATTTACATAATTTCTTTAACTTAGAATTTAAACAGAAACCACTTGTAAATAATTACTATGTTTAAATCCTGGCACAGAGTGACTAATCCTACTCATTTTCTGGAAAGCAAGTGGATGTCTTGCCAAGAGTGTTGAGGTGGATAGAAGTGGTAAAATATTGTTTCTGAAAAAAACAGCCATGCTGGTACAGATTCAAATACAAATATTGTTTTTCTGAATCATTGAGAATTTGGGGGAGCTGTGAAATAATTCACATTTGTTTCAATGAAATGTAGAAATGACTAGAATCTCACTATTTTCAACGATTTCCATAATTCAGAAATAAAAGTTGATCTATGCTTTTCTGTGCTTGCCAAACAATTGGGAAGGAATTGGGGCAACCACAGATACTGCCTGGCAACTTTGACCAGCCAGAATTTTGCAACTACTTATTATTTGATTACATTGTGTGTGTGTGTGTGTGTATTATGTACACATTTGTTAACTCACAGTACTTTATATATGGTCAGTGGAAAAAATGTCTTTTGAAATTGCAGAAGATTGTATGTTTTAAAGATTGCTGATTTATTTGAACAGCAGTTTGTCATAATAACTGATAGCTACACTCTGAGGCACCCTTTGCTCCATTTCCCACCCATCTGGGTCTCACACCCTCCTCTTCCAGTGGTGGGCTGCTGCCTGGTTGGACCACTTCAGGCGAACTGGTATTTGTGATCACTGGCTGGGGGGGGGGGGGGGGGGGGGGGGGGGGGG
>JANHFL010003948.1:73995-87248 GCA_032468155.1 Oxyrhabdium leporinum | reverse complement strand
AAATGAAGTGTGCAGAACACCTACCTACTGCCTCTCATGAAAGACTTATTGAATCACCTATCGAAAGGAAACATATTTATTAAACTAGACCTGAGAGAAGCTTATTACAGAGTCTTTATCAAGGAGGGAGACAAATGGAAAACAGCTTTTAACTGTCCATTAGAAAGTTTCTAATTCCAAGTCATGCCTTTTGGGCTCCAAGGAGCCCCCACAGTTTTTATGCAATTAATCAACTGCATGAACATTTATATAAGGGCATCCTAGTTTATCTCGATGACATTCTTATATTCAACAAGGTGCTAGAGAAGCATGTCAAACTGGTGTGGCAAGTCCTGAAAAAACTTCTAGCCGCAAAACTTTATGCGAAGCTCTCAAAATGCGAGTTCCATAAGACCTCCCTAGACTACCTGCGCTACCGAGTGTCAAATGAGGAGATTGAGATGGATCAGGGGAAAGTGAGAAGTGTGCTGGACTGGCAAGCCCCATGCACTGGCAAACAGCTCCAAAGCTTCTTGGGGTTTGCAAACTTTTACAGACAATTTATTTCCACCTTTGTGGAAGTAGCCCTTCCTTTGATGGAATTGTTAAAGACTGGACCCCCTCCTGCAAAGCCGAAGCCCACTCAGCCACTAGCTTGGACAATGGACTGTCAAAAAGCGTTCGAGAAATTAAAACCCCTCTTTGCAAAAGAGCCTATTCTCCAACATCTGGACCCTGACAAGCCTCTAAGGCTGAAAGAGAATGTCTGGCTCAAAACCATCCACATGCCTTCCTTGCTTAAGGGAAGACTACAAAATGGGTCTCTTTTGTTTCTAGTCCTGCATCTTAACAAGCAATATCATTTTGGCTCGCTTATATTATATCCCTCCACAAGTAATAAGAACTAAGGGATGAAAGACATCCAACGGAGTGTTCAACAATTTCAAAATGGCGGGCACAGTCAGGAAACCAAGCTACATCCATTTTAATATGCATCACATGCATCATCAAATATAAAAAGAGGTTGGACTTCGATCACCCTGTCACACCAGCCAATTTAATAAATAAAATCACGCTCACATGAATGTCTCGCTGTGAAACCAAATAGGCAAGTGTACATCTATGAAACTTTTTTTCCAGCCTAACTTATTAAACAGGAAGAAATGGGGGAAGCACAGAAATTACACAAAGGATTATGCAAAGAGCAAAGTTGCTCTAAAAAAACAGTGAGCCATATGCAACTTTGAAAAGTGTCCTATGGAATGTCCTTTATTTGACAACTTAAAAATACACTCTGTTTAGTTTTGAAGGCTTACAGTAAGTCAGCAGAGCCAATATGCCTGAGGGAAATTTATTCACTGAGCAGACTACGTTCAAAGTTCATAATGTAAACAAAATCAAAACAACCCCCATCCCCACTAAAACTCAAGAGGCCCAAACAAATGGAAAGAATGAGAGAGGGAGCAGTAGTTTAACGTTATTTCTACTGGGGTGCTTCACTTTGGAAGTTCATAAAGTCCCGGTGAAGACCCAACCATTATTTCTCTGGATTTCAGCACAAACTTAATCTATGGTCTGCTCCTCTCATCCATATTCTCTTGTCTGTCTAAATATTAGATCGTGTTTAAACAAACAGACCAATATAGATGTTTACTTTTTTAAAAAATCCATATTTTCAGGGCTGTAGTTGTGTTAATGCAAATCTTTCTGAGAGCCATCAGTTCTGTCTGTGTCTGCTGAACTTACTCAGCTTCAGAAACTGTAGTCTTGGCTTTATCTCAGTGGCATCCTAAGGTACAAACAGCTGTACCTTTCTTTCCTGACTACAGCTAGTCCTCGAATTATGATCACAACTGAGTCCAAAATTTCTATTGCTAAGTAAGACAGTTTTTAAATGAATTTTGTCCCATTTTACGACCTTTGTTGTCACAGTTGTTAAGTTAGTAACATTACTGCAGTTGTTAAGTTAATATTATGGGTTGTTAAGTGAACGTGGCTTCCCCATTGACTTTGCTCGTCAGAGGGTCACCAAAGGTGATCACACGACCCCGGGGCATTGCAACCGTCATAAACATGAGTCAATTGCCAAGTGTCTGAATTTTGATCGCATGGCCATGGGGATGCTGCAGCGGGCATAAGTGTGAAAAATGGACATAAGTCCCTTTTTTTCAGTGCCATTGTAACTTTGAAGGTCACTAAGTGAACTGTTGTAAATCGAGGATTACCTGTAAAAGAACATCCTGTAAATCAGTTGAGTGATGCAGTTTCCTCCTTTGTAGCATTCTCACATGAATTGCTATTTATCTATCTATCTATCTATCTATCTATCTATCTATCTATCTATCTATCTATTCATTCATTCATTCACTCATTTATTCATTTATCGAATTTATATTGCCGCCTATTTATATTGCCGCCTATTCACCCATGGTGACTCAAGGTGGCTTCCAGAATATAAAACCTCATTTAAAACAATAAAACTAATAAAAAGAATCAAATAAATTAATATAGTATGATATAATAAAATTGCAATTCTATGCGAAATAAGGTGAAAACCTTGCTCATGATTAGGAACAGTGCAATCATAGCCAGTGTAGGGAATTTGGGGAGCCATGCAAACCCTGGGAAATGCACAGGCCTGACTGATATTAAGATGGAATGAGCAAATGTTAAAATGATGATGCCATACAACTTGAAGTAAAAAGTAAAGCTGTAAAGAGGAAATTCATTGGCTATAAAATCTGAACACTTACTACTTTTGTAGTAAGAAAAGAAAAGACACACAAAGAAGAAACAAAAATGAAAATAAGGAAAAATAAAGCAAAACAGATAAGTGGGGAATTTATAAACATCATAAAAATAACTTAACATTTTTAGCATTTTGGTAGAAGATGAATGTATTATAGCACTGTAAAAGCTGCTAATCCCAAGAAAAAGTAAAGCCCAAGTAAAATACAACAGCAATAGTCAACACATATAAATCATAAAATAAGATTAAGAATTATAGTAGTTTCTGTATGAGGAATTAAAGATCTTCTATTACAAGAACCCAAATTTCAGAAGTGGTACAAACCTGTATATACAATTTGGATCCAAAAATGGTTTTCAAATTGAACTGAATTCAGTGTCAGGTTTTTGGAAATTAGTTTAGACATTGAGGTGTACTGCCAGAGATTAATTAACCTTTTTTCTGCATAAACAACTGAGCGGTTTTTTCCCCCCCAAAAGAACCGTTGAGCATCCTTGCAACAGCTATTATGTACAGAGCTAATGTGATATCCTTGTGGGATGGTAAGGTTTAATAATGTTTAATTTAAAAAATAGTAGATTGAAAAGAAAATGCACCTTTTAAATTTGGTTCATCCTATTTTAAATTATTTTCTGAAATTTTTGAACTTTACGCCATTGCTACCAAATCCTGATCATTGTATATGAGTTTCATAAGATTTTATCATTGTTTTATTAATAATCAAATATTAGAATATCTCAACTGACTGAATTTTCATGCTTTCCCTTTTATGAAAACAAATATTTCATAATGAGACAAAAGATAATAAAATTGGTTGAATTCCTTTCCTATATTAATTCCAGATGTTTAATGTGGTGCATACTATTAAATACTCTCGTATGTGCAGTTTATTTCTATTAATCCAAAAATATTTATGTAGTCCAACTGGAACTCCTAATCCATCAGTTGAGGCAACAAATCCTAGGGTGATATAATCCATTCTGCAATCCAAATTATCTTGATAACAAAATTTAAAGTTGGGAGATACCAAAACACTTTTTTTCAAAATCAGTAGTACATTAAATTTATATTTGCTTTTTTATTACACCATGTTACACCATATAAAAATTGTTATTTGCCTCTGCCCGATCATTTAATACCTAATTTTCTTTCTTTTTTATTGAAATCATTTGGAAAAGACAATTAAGTCTTGGCAGAACCGTTCATTTTAACAGCTGTATTTCTTCATTAACAAAAAGTTTGAACTTGTTCCATCTTAAAAAAAAATGCTATTATGTTCTTTTCCTCAGATCTCTAAATAGTTATTTTTAAATAGGCTTTTATTTATTTTTTGTAAATTCTCAGATATTTAACTTTTTGAGCAATGGTATTGAAACCCATTATGTGGTACAACTGTTAGTTAAATTCCAAGTCAACATTTGAGTTTTGCCTTGCTGACCTACTATCCTGACCCCAAACCATGTTACTGTATAGCAACTGATTTTCTTTTTAAATGTCATTTCCCTTGCTTTCATTCCTGCAAATACTGGTTCCAGTTTATCAGCGTTCAAAGCATAATTTCTTCTGCAAATGCATTTATTTCTACATCCGTTGCATTTGGATGTGCCAAGGACCATGCTAGCTGGACATTCCAGAAGCTGCAGTTCCAGTACATCTGGGAGGTACCAAGTTGGAGAAAGCTGTTATCTAATAAAACACCTCCCCCAAAGCCCACAGTCTGCCTAGCCTTTCCTTCAAATATCATTTAGTCCTTCTCGCCTCTGTCTTCTTCTTCTCCTTCTGCTTCTCCTTCTGTTGTTTGTTTTATATTTCACTTTTCTCTCAGCAGCTCAAGGTGCCATATAAAATGTTACTTGCTCTAGATTTGTTCTTTCCAAGTCATAATTGCTCTAAATCAGGTTAACCATTTTGGAGCATATAATTATGTCTGTATATGACCGGATACACCACAGATGATTGAACATGCTTCTTTTAGTGACTGGTCATGATAAGGGAAGTGGCTTGTCAGTTTTGTCCCTTCTAAATTGCAAGAGCTACTTTCTTAATAAAAATTCACTCTTACTAAGTTTATGGGACCACTCTCAAGAACTTCCTTTAATACTAGCTTTCTGTAAAAGAACAATTACCAATTTACAGATGATAAAAATTAACATTTCACTCTGCTTCTCATATTTCCACCACTTGCAATCTCTGGCACTTTATAATTCCTCTGTGCGTCACCCAATTGGCTGGATATCGAAGGGAAGAGTTAGAAGGCTGCATTAATTTCTTAATAGAACCCCACTTAGTGGTCTATAAAATATTCATGAACTGAGAATTGATCTCTGAGATATACAAGCACATTCACTATTCCATGAAATGTACTCATCTGATTTTCTCCCCCTTTCCCGCCAAGATAAAGGGATGGGGTTTAATTTTTTGAACACTGGTTGTATTATCTTCCAGAAGAGCCTTCCCCATTATAAATATTATCCTAGGCCTACATACTGTATCTTAAAATTTGCCTCTGTGCCACTAATCAGAATGTCTTGATCTACATACAGTATTGTGTATGAGATTCAGATTAAAAGGTTGGCTTTTAAAGTCTTCTTTATTGGCAACCCAGCTGTAAATATGAAACCACCTCTCAATAGTCATAGACTATGTAGCCTATAAACGTCAATGACTATGATATTTCTATTTATTTATATTGGCCAATGACAGTTAAAGGTTTAATACATGGGTTGTTTTGATGTATGCTTGGTTTCATTTTATTGCATAATTCAGTGGATGTTAAAAGCATACTCTGTCTTAGGTTGGGTGTAGAAAAACCTATACATGAAATTATCTCATTTTGAAAAAGCACATTGTATATAACCAAATTCTCATTCCAATGGACACGGGCATAATCTTGCGAGAAAATTGTTTTTAATATTTCAGTTAAGCATTTAATCCTATTAATCTTACCACCTTAAACAGTGCTGAAACAGTATATGTGAAGGCTCTGGAACAACAACTAAAATGAGTTCTCAAGATGTCTCTCAGGTCTTTCTCAGAATGGAAAGGAATAAAGGTGCCTTGGTTTTCCTGAAACACTGCTTATCTATACTGTACTGTACTGTTTTCCCTCAACATTTGTAATCATGGAATACAAACCTACCATTAAAATAGAAAACCTGAAGCATATATTTAATTCTGCATCCTCTCCTCCATAGCAGCTAACTAACTGCCTATGGGAAAACCATAGGGTAATTGTCCTTTCCTGCTGTTCTTCTTCAGTGCCACACTGGCATTGTTTCTGGAAGTAGTACATGATCATTATCATTAGAAAGCATGGAGAAGATTCAATTCCACAAATTTGTCCAGTCCCTTTAATGGTGTCTAGTTTGGAGGTCATGATTATAGCCTGTGTAGCAGAATCCCTTTGTCTATAAGAACCATAGAGCTTAATTGAATGCCTTCAACTACTACTATTATGAGAAAGGAGAAACAACTTTTCTGTATCCATCTTTTTCTGTACCTAGCACAATATTTCTCATCTCTATCAACTTTAAGACATATGGACTTCAACTCCCAGAATTCCCCAGCCAGCTATGGAACTCTAGGACTTAAAGTCTCATGTCTTAAAGATGACAGGACTAAGAAACAATCTTCTGAATGTCTTTCAATGTTTCTCCTTATTCATATGTTCCCCAAACAAATTTGCTTATAATATTTTCTCAAATATTGTTCCTTTTGTTTTCCCATTCTTACACTTCAAAAATAAAATAACACCATTTGGAGATATGATTCAAGCTGGTATTGCCTGTCTTAAATTGAATGGTGATCTCATCCAGCTGCTCATCTAAAGCCACCATCACTCTTGCCCTTGGATTTCTGTGGTAGACCTCAATAGTTATTCTTACATGAACTGATCTGAGAAGGCTTTTCTAAAGATGGAAATTCTGAATATGTTTGTGATATAATATAATGGGTTCTCCTAGATGCAAGGTTTCAAAGCTATAAGGCATTTTATCTTTCTTCCTTAATGGATTTTTTTGGTGAAGAAAAAAAACACAAGATGAAAGGGGGAAAATGTACAAGTGTTACTAATGGAAATAATGGCCATCTAGATTTTCAGAAGAGTCCAGATCCAATGTTAAGTGCTTTCATGATAAAAGCCTCAGAAATTTCATAATAAAGAGATCTCTAGCAAAAATCCTCCTAACTCCCTGAAGTTTTTAACTGGAAATTCTGTATACTGAATCTGGAACTGTCTGTGTAACAAAATCAAGACTTTTCTATATAATTCTTTCAAATAATCACATAGTGGTCTTTATTCTGACGTGTATTTTTCTTGAATTTAAACATACAAGCATGGAAGTTCCTGCCCATTTCATAAATGGCAAGAAAAATCAAGCTGATGTCTCTTTACTGAGAAACCAATTAGCAAAACGTGTGACTTTGATTAGATTTTGTTTTCCACAATCCATTCATAGACTTTTGGTTGATGGTGGGACAACCTGATGGTCCCATCCTACTTAGCATAGTTCTTATCTCTTAGTAACTATGTGGTCCTAATGTGATTGCCTGTCTCTTTTCCAAGCCACTACAAAAACTATCTAGGGTTAGATATAGCTGCTGTGGTAGAGGAATTATATTTTTGAAATTCTTCTAACACAATACTGGCCAAAAGAACAATTAAAGGCACCTCAGGAATAACTCTGGTAATGATGCAATCATGGGATAATGATCTGCCCAGCTCCCATTGGCCACAAGTTTGAAAGCATGTGTCCCCCCTCCGTCCCGTCCCCCCCATTTGACTGTTAGGCAATGATGTCATTTTATCTGAGCTGCAAGAGAGATAGTTACACAACCTCGTTGGGATTTTTTAAATGAAAATATTAACCTATTGGAAACACATAATGGGGTTTATATAAGCATGTAGCCCCACATTAATACCTTTATACCTGTACTCAATCCCACTTTGAGATCAATATATTTGTTAGAGATCTAGAATGTAGCCCCCAGTTGGTATTCAAAGGCCAAGTAACATCTTCAACTCAAAACCAATTAGGTAGACAATTTTAAGTTAGAAAGACAAACAATAAGATTCTTGGCTAGGCAGTTTTTTCATTACCAAAACAAAAATGTCTACACTATCAGAACAGGAAAGAAGAAATGTAAAACAGAAAAAGATAACTTTTGAATATATTTTTTACAAACAGCTGGGGAAAAATGTAGTATTGACACCATTTTGTTCTGAATAGCCACACAGGAGCTGTGCTTCTTAACCATCATGACTAATCATGTCACCATAGAATTCAGAATTTCATTCCTATTCAATCTTGTGTAATTAATATTAATCTTATTAATAAGTTTGAACTGATGTTCATTTATCTTAAAAGCCAGTTGTTCCTATATGGGCTCAGAAACATCTAAACAATAAAATTATTTATGAGATCAAAGCTAACATTTCCCTTCCCTGTTCATTAGTAATCTGCAGTCTTGGTGATTTTGCCAACTGATGTTTGTTGAGATCCTTCCCCTTTTCTAGAGATCCTTAAAAGACTTAAAGATACATTTGCTAGATAGGTGAGGAGGGATTTCACCCTAGCAAAATCACCTTAAGTTGCAAAGCAAGAAATCTAGAGCAAGGCCATTTCTAAGGATCAGGTATGGCAAGTGGCATTTGCTCCCATAGGATAAGTTTCAAGTTACATCTTGCAATGAACAAATTATCTTCCCATCTTGCTAGACAGTCCTTAAAACTCAATATTATCTTCAAATCATAAAAATCTTACACCTTTGTGTGCTTTCAGGTTAAAGTGAGTCAGAAGCAGACACAATTTAATTTAGGAGAGATAATGCATTACAGAATTGAATCTTTGAATCCTGATCTCTGGGTGCTGTTAAATAGTTAATGCTGTTACTGCAGTATTAGAATTTTATCCCAAGCATTAAAGACTTCCAAGATTTAGCACTAGGCTTTATTCTAGAATAGGGGTTATTTCTCATGCTAAATCACCCTGGGGAAAAAAATGACTGGAGCCTCCTTCATCATAATGGTGCTTCCATTTGCCTGGAGCTATGGACTGAATTGTGGTCTACTGCCTTAGACAGGAAATAGCTGGAATCTCATGTGTGGGCAGTAGGGACTGCCACACTTCCTTTCTGTTCAGAGCAAGTCTATCTCAAGGGAGATTTGTGTTTCAAGGAGTCAAGGACAATCTCATGCATCTTCTTATAAGCGTTTACACCTTCTCGCAGAGGCCTGCCCTCCTTTGAAGAACTGTATAGTGCTCTAGATAGCAAAGATATTTTAGCATCCCAGGCAGCTCAGTCTCTCTCTTACTCTTTGAATTGTTAGATTCAAACTAGAGAGCTTACATATTCTTTACCTTTAGATCTACCAAAGCAGCAAAACATGAAACAATGACAGCTGCTTGCTCCCTCCTAGGCGCTATGGTGGAGTAAAGGGTAGCAGATCATATTATTATTTGGGATGTGTCATATTACCTCTCTGTACCACCTGATAAGGTGGAGATATTTATGCCAACTCCCCACTATTCCTTCCACCTCTTCCAAGCCATTTCTCTAACATTGAAGGCTGGCCATTTTTTTTTTAATTTCCCATGTCTCTCAACTCTTTTTTCTTGGCCCTCCTGGATGTTTCAGCAGCTTTCAATGCCATCAGTCATAGCACCCTTCTGGATCTGCTGTGTGGATTGGGAGTGAGACTGTCTTTGAGGGTTATCCTCCTTCCATAGTTGGTACCAAATGGTAGGTGGGGACTGGTCAAGTTGTAGGCCCCTAAAATGAGGGGTGTCTCAGGGTTCAATCATAATGGGGTTGGTATAAGTATGTAACCTCTCATTAATACCTTTATACCTGTACTAAATTGTTCCTTTTTAACATCTACATGAAACTGCTGGGTGAAGTCATGTATAATAGCACAGAAAGGCATTACACACATCACTCAAGACTTGACAGGTGATATCATTTTAGTGTTAATTCATTGCCTGAAGGTTGCAAGGATCTGGATGGGAAGGAATTGGCTCTGGCTCAATCCTAGCATGATAGAGTGGTTTGGAGTTTTTGGCTGTTCTGGGTGCAGTGAGGTATTATCTTTGTTTTTTAATGAGGTAACAGAGGTCAGAGCTGGTGGGTTCTCCTAGACTTGCAACTCCAACTCAGGGAGCAGGGAACAGCTATGACTGTACTCTACATGGGGCTGCCTTTGAAGGCCACCCAGAAATTACAAGGTAGGTAGCATAGTATTGGTTTGGGCCTTGATTTGAGTCCATCATGTGTCCAGGTTACACCATTGCTACATGAGCTCCCAGTTTCTTTCTGGGTGCAATTTAAAGTGCAGGTTATAAACTATATGGCACAGATTATTTGTGAGACCATTTTTCTCTGAAGTATCTGCCTGTTTCACCACAGATAAAGTGGACACACTCCCGGTTTCTTCCCTTAAATATAGCCATCTACCAGGACCACAGGAGCCTCCTTTCCACGGGACTCTTCCAACTTCTGAACCTTGCAGAAAGCTGTAAAGATTGGGGGGAAGGATGGGGGGGGTCCCCCCAAGCATTGGGATAATAAGGCTGGAGCCTGGAGATCACCTAGATAGAGGAATGTCTATGATGGATTAGATACCTAGCTTTTTTTTTTTTTTTTGGGTGGGTATTATGAGCCTTCTCAGTAGCTAGCAAACCACACCAGGAAGGGCTACATCTACATATGAATCCGCTCTAGATAAACTGCAGCTGAGAGAATCGGCACGTGGATGAATTTAAGGAAGTGAGTTTAAGGAAGTCAGCGGAATGCAACACGAGCTAAGCATGAAGATATCACAAGTACACCCAAACATATGTTAACCAATCATTTATGTACAAGTAAGATCAGATGAGTTTTTGGTACCCTATCCGCGACTGCGATGAGCAAGCGGAGCTAAATAAAAAGGGAACTCGGACATCTGTTCGGTGTGCCTTCCTGCAACTGAAACTCCTTGTGTAATCTGCCTGATCATTTGAATGCAACAGTTATCCTATTCATTTCACTGAATCTTACATGCTCCAGGTTCTTTTGATTAAACAATGCTACCTATCAAGAGCCCAGAAGCACCATTTTCTTGGTAGCAGCACTCTTTCCCCTGGAATGAGCTCCTTCTGAGATCTGAACAGCTCCCAGTGTCATATTGTTTATTGTTTTATTGTTTTATTATTACTTTACTTATTTTATACTTTTTATCGTGCTCTCATAGTTTTTGCCAGTCTCTCAGAGTCTTTGAGAGCTGGGCATTATGCAAATTGGTTACCTACAAAAACACGCTCTTTTAAATTAATTCTTTTGCTGTCTTATTTACAATCACTGTAATGAATAGAACATAGACATAGACATAGAATAACTTGATTGTCACTTTAAATGCACTACATAAACATAAATAAATACAAAGTTATGCATATACCCACATACCCACATATGACACAGAGAAACAACACTGTCTAGTTCAGATGTATACATGTACATGGTGAAAAAAACTATAATCTTGTGAGTTTACCAGATGTATGGCATAGGGAACAAAGCTGTTACAGAATCTGGTAGTCCTGCTAGTAATACTTCAAAACCTCCTGTCAGCCTTGGAAGCCATGAAACCGAGGCCTCTGCAGGCTGCCACATAATTACACATGGGAAATAGGGAGGGGTACTTTCTCATGCTATTAGAGGGGTTGTAGCCAAAACAAAATTCTTTCTAGGAATGTCAAGGCCATTCTGTGAAGCACCTGGAAGAGGAGTGTCAAGATGGAAGAAGGAATGCTGGGTATAACCCATGATTGGGGGATGTGATTTATGATGGTTAAAAGAAGATGAATCTTGAATTCTCTTTTGGGTGTGGAAAAACCTGGGAAAAACCATCACTGGATTAATTATTATTATTAATAATAATTATTATTATTTTCACAATTTGGAATGGACCCAAATACCTAGGACCAAATTTCTTACTAGGGATCCGTAATCTCATATATTTCATAGATACATACACTTTATCTCCAACTGAAAAAAGAGGCTGCGGAGAACAATGCTTATCAGCTTGCTGTTTATACATCTCTGCCATCTCAACTAATGCTTTTTTCACATTTACCCATCCCCCTTTCAAGAATTCCATCCATTCTTCTAATGAGTTATACGTAGGTTTCTCCACCGGCAATTCTGGCATAGGCACAAACTCTCTTCCAATAGTTACTTGGAAAGGTGTTAAGCTGGTAAAACTATGCACCACATTATTATACGCAAATTCGGCAAACAGTAAACAATTCATCCCAATTTTCCTGTTGATAATTTACCTAACATCTGATATATTTCTCCACCATGGTGTTCCTTCTCTCTGCTGCTCCATTAGTAGCCGGATGGAACTCAGATCTAAGACCCTGTGAGGACCCTATCAATTTTAAAAACTCCCTCCAAAACTTTGCAGTTTTGTATTGTACGCCTCTGTCGGAGATTACTCTCTTAGGAACTCCATGTAAACGATAAATATGCTTCACAAACACTTTCGCCAACTTCTTCACTGAGGGTAATCCATTACAAGCAACAAAATGTGCTTGCTTAGAAAATAAATCAATTACATTGGCTTCCCTAGCCAATGCTTTCGGGTTGCACAAATTGAACAAGTCTTTACATAGTCATCCACGCCTGACTTCATTTTTGCCCACCAAAACTGCCTTCTAGCCAGATGCAAAATCTTCCAAAACCTAAAGTGACCCCCAGACGAGAATCATGACTACGTTTCAATATCAACAACCTCATTGATGCAGAGACATACAGTGTAAACCCTTTCCAAGCTAGATCATCCCTTAGGGTCAAATCTTGTTGATTCTCTTCAACCCATGAGTCAGTCAGTAGAGCTGCTTTCAAATCCTTCTGCAACTTTTCTTCAGGAGCTTCTGTCTTACGTTGTTGTGATGTCGTGGTTACTTGGCCCGATAATTCTTTGGCTGAAATCATCGGATGCACGACCTCCTCCCTCTGGCTATCAAACTGCGATTTACAAGACAAAGCATCCACCAGCAGGTTTTTCCCCCCTGGGATATACTTTAAGTCAAAATCAAATCATTTGAAGTATTGCGCCCATTGAACCTGTTTAGGAGATAGCTTCCGAGGGCTTCTCAAAGCCTCAAGATTTTTGTGATCAGTCCAAACCTCAAATAGGTGAGTAGCTCCCTCTAAGAACTGGCACCAAGATGACAACATCCACCTAATTGCAAAAGCTTCTTTCTCCCATACTGCCCACCATTTCTCCGTGTCTGTCAACTTCTTTGAGACATATGCACACGGTAACAACAGGCCTTCAGCATTTCTTTGCATAAGAACAGCAGCTACCGTTACATCACTACCATCATCTTGGACCACAAACAGTTTCTCAGGGTCTAGATGTTGGAGGATAGGTTCCTCTGCAAATAATCTTTTCAATTTCTCAAATGATTTTTGACAGTTCATATCCCAATGCAAAGGTTGTGAAGGTTTGGGCTTCCCAGGAGCCGGGCCTGTCCTCAATAACTCC
>JANHFL010003948.1:41985-60817 GCA_032468155.1 Oxyrhabdium leporinum | reverse complement strand
ATCTATCTATCTATCTATCTATCTATCTATCTATCTATCTATCTATCTATCTATCTATCTATCTATATCCATCCATCTATCCATCTATCTACCAACCTATCTATCTCTGTCAGTCAGTAATCTATATCTGTCTGTCTATCTATCATTTATCTATCAAATCATCTATCTCACATGCATCCCCATCAGACAGCTAACAGTCAGTCACTTGGTGGCCCTTGATATCAAATGTGTGAATGGGGTTTGGAACACATCAAATCCCATCAACTAGAGCAGACCTGCACAATTTGAAAAGGGGACAGGATGACACTGATAAATTAAAATTGCAGGCTGCAAAGATATCCTCAACATGCCATTCAGCTACCCTGCAGCTAATGGAGCAAGAGTAGTGGAATTATTACTTGTTAAAAATTGCCAGCAGGCCACAGAAAGATTGCTTCGTGGGATACTTGTGGCCTGAAGGCCATATGCTAAGCAGGTCTGACCTAGATGCTGCATACATGTTGATCATGGTCAGGCTACAATGAAAACTGATGGGAAAGGACTGCAGAAATGTGGAGCATTCCAGACACACACCTCTAGGTGCATAAGAGCCTTTTTTAGAATTATGACAAATATCCATTGGTTGAAGTATTCAGTGCACATCTAAGGGGAGACTTCTTGACACCTTCTTAGAATGTTCTGATATCAATTAGATATTAGAGCAATCAATCAGTTTCTGAAAGGCATTCAAAAGGTCTACACAAGCCTTTCAATTTCTAGAGGAATTGCTCGATGGCATCATTACCAGATTGGAAGTATTCTTCTGATATACATATATGATATATCATAATAGTATACATTAGGGCTTTGAACTTGATACTGATATCTCTCATAGGTTCATATTCAAAATAATAGAAGCATCTGCTTTGCCTGGTAGTCTTTCTTTTAGATTAATCATTTCCATTTGTAAATAGTAAAGTAATCATTACAATCAGAGGTGACATACAAGTAGTAGTAGTAGTAATAGCAGTAGTGGTAGCAGTAGTAGTAAAAGCCAGGGGTGCTGGAGTTCCAGAGGCTTAAAGATGCATAGCAGGCTTTATAACAGCATTTCTTCAAGAACTACAATCCAAAAGTAGGCAGAGCCCGGATATTTGTGTGTGTGTGTGTGTGAAGATTTTAAAGGTCCTCTTATATCCACCTGCTATTTGCTTTTAGCATAAAGTTTACATGAAATGCTTTATTGTCTTGGGCCCTTGGACATGAGTATCCATAAGAAAATATTTTCCACATTGCCTCTGCCCATCCCTTCCAATTTTCTGAGTGAAGAAAGACGTGTCTGGAATAGATAATGCCTTGGAGAGGCACATATGATGGACAGGGCTGAAGCAAGCAGCAAATATTGGCTGTAACCCAAAATGGGTGAGGATATTTATCCTCTCATACCCCTCTTTTTCTTCTTTCTGTTATCTCTCACTCTGAAGTGGCAGATCTTTTACAGAATGGTTGTGAAATCAATATATGGGCATATATGTTACTCTAGGGCTGCGGGCTGATCATCTACGCATTGAAGGACAAGGATTGGAGGTGCTGGACAAAAGACTGTATATGACTTTGCCCTGCATTCCTTTGATCATTATGAAATTATTTTTCACAGAATAGGCAACAAATTAATAAATAATAGATAAAGCTGCCACAATGTGCCAAATATAACGTATTAAATTTATGATTTGGTGTGTGATCTGCAACTATCTGTCTAGCATGTTTGTGTGTTCTGGAATTGACCCTTCTAGATCCAGAGGGTGCGTCACAGAACTAAGACAGTAAATATTTACGTATAATATTGCCTTAAAATGAACCAAAGAAGTTTCTTGGATGAGAAGTGAAACATTTTCAAAGAAAGAAAAAAACAAGAAAGTCCAGTTGCCTTTTGAAAAAAACCACCTTTGAGACAATTATGACCCGGATGATTGAGAATCTCAAGAGACCTTGAAAGTACGTGCTTCTTTTCTGGTGTAAAATGTATCATTTGTTGATCTGATTCCTTCTGGTGTAGCAGAGTGGTTTAAAGGCAGTTGGATTGGAAGTTTTCCATTGTTGTGTTTATCAAGAAAAAAAGGAGGAGGGAATCAATGTATAAATAGGACTGTATAACTTAGCAATTATCTGATGAAGATTTGTTCCCCAGTGGAAATACACACTTAGTATTTTATCAGGAGATAATCTTATTATCTTGCCTGATTGTTTCTCCAAAGCATCCACAATGCCATACGTGGTTTCCAAACCCATATCTTACCTTCACAACATCCCTGTATAATAAATTAGTAAGGGAGATAACGATTGGCTTAAGATCAGCCAATGAGCTTTGAACGATGGTGGGATTTCCCAAGTTCTATGTAATCTCACCTAACCCTCTTACCCACAAGGTAACATTAGCTTTGAGTTACTTTCTTAGCCTTAGTCCACTGAGTCAGACTATGTTTCATAGTGAAATCGTGTATGTACTTGTTTTGCTGACATATTTAGCTGTTCTTATCCCACAGAGGGTTTAAATAAGAGGCTCTCCCATAGTTTTGTCAGGTTCTAGCAATCAGTGTTGCTTTTTTTTCAATTTGAAGCCCTCCTTGCTGGTTGGAAATTCTTAGAAACATATCCAGAGTGCCCAGATTGCGGAAAACTGGTGGAGAGGTTTAATGTGTTAAACCTGCCTTTTGTTTGGACAATAGAAATGATTCCAGGTCAGCCTCAAGCAAAATTTTCCACTGCTGATTTTCTGATTTTAAATTATTATGTTTGCATAAATATTAGAATAGCAGCAGAGGGTGTCGTGTTTGGTACTTAGTAACTTAGCTGAATCTCCTTATAAGAACTAGTGGAAAAAAGTAGCAAAGTTGGGATCTAGGAAACTGGAGCTTTTAGCTAAGACTTTGTTGGGAGTTTTTACTGCCACCAGCCACTATGTAGAAGAGAGGCATACCAGTAAGCAAATCTTTAGGCCAAAGAAGCTTGTCGGCAAGCCCCTTTTTCCCCATTTCTGCTTCTGCATTTTTCTCTGCAGTTCTCTTTCCTTCCTTCCCCAAACTCTGAGCTTGCAAGTAGAATCCCAGGGCTGCCAGTAGTTGAATCTGAATATGTGTGTGTGTGTGTGTGTGTGTGTGTGTGTGTGTGTGTGTGTGTGTGTGTGTGTGTTGAAAAAGAGAGATCAAATCTTTCTCTCCTTCAAGCCATTCTCTTTTTTCCTTTCAGCAACCAACATTTGTGCTTCCAGTCTTGCTATTATCTGCACCTTCTGAATGCTCTGTATAGGCTTGAATGGGCAGTTCTAATTATTTAAGGTTGTTAGGAGGCAACGGGAGCCTCATGTCTACAGTGTTAAAAGTCTATAGTAGTGCCAACAGTTTGCTCTTCACCTTCAGTGAAGGTGTCTTAGCCAATGATAAAAGAAAGACAATGGCAACCCTCTTTTTCTGCTCAACATATTGCATATTCTCCTGCTGGGGAGTTCTTTCTTTCAATGTCTTTGTGTAATTTGGCTACCTTCTCCCTACAGTACTGTATACTGTATGCCAAGAAGGGAAGGAGGGGGAGCCAAGCATCCCTTCCAGTGGATGCAAACCTTCCCCATATGCAAGAAATACTGCAAACTCCTCCTATTTTTTTGCAGCAGGACTCTGTGCTTAAAAATGAATATGGATGTCTGCTAGAAATGTGATCACAGCAGGAAGATGCTGGTGCATAGGCTTTGCATATGGTGCAATGGTAAGCACCAGAGACCGTGTCAACTAATATTGACTTGATATTAGAAATGTCAATATATTAATAAATCTGTGTGCTGGCATTATATGAACATCCACTCTCCTTTTACCTTGACTCTGATGTTTGTATAAAGACAACTTCCATGCCAGAGCTGCATATTTCTTCAAAGTCAACCCCAGAGTTTGTCTGCGTTGCCACCAAATTATAATTTCTAATATCATATAATAGTAGAGAATAGCTAGGTAATAATCATATTTAATTTTAATTATTTAACAAGCCAATGCATGCCATGAAAAGAGCTTTTGGAAGCATACCGGGCATTGCTAACCAGTGCAAACCTTTCAGCGCAAGAGAAGGATAGAATAAGTTGTCAGACTGGTTAGGAAAAGAGCCTGCTCCAATGCCAAATCTCAATTCTATGTCAGTAGTCTTCCTGGCACACTTTGTCAATTCTCAAGCATGTCATTGGTGGCCCAGCATTTTCGATCTGATTCACTGACAGTAGGGAGAAATGTTCCCTGGTAAAAAAAAAACACAAAAAACTCAGTTGCTAAAGAAGTCACTATCTTTGGACACTCTTGGTTGACTGAAATGCATTCAGTGGCTTCAAGAGGAAGGAAGAACTGAAGACCCTGTCTGAGGGGAGTCCTCTTCAAGGAGGTCAGGTGATGCAATAATGTGGTGTTTTTTTTAATGAAGATTGTCCTATTCATCCAATCATGTCAAATTTGATAATGTGGAATTGTAATTTTTAAATGACCACAGAATGCTGTAATGGCTTGCCTAATAGTCCATTTCTTTCTTTCATTTTCTCTGCGCTGTGCAAAGTTTGAAGAGGTATAGCTGTTTCACAAAGCACCATGACTCACTCTGTACTCTAAAGAGTTCTGGGTTTTTCCCCCCTAGCTCTGGATACATGTTGATGATCTTGGCTGAGCCAAGGAAAAACAGTAGCAGTGATTCCATAACATAGAATATCACTTTGAGACAAATCATGGCCACTTCACACATTTAATAATGTGTTTGTTTGTTTGTTTATTGTGTTTCATTCTTTACTTTTATATAATTGGCTTAGATTAGTTTTGTTGTTGGGCAGATTGAAAAACGTAAGTAACCATGGGAGATGACAATGACCATCCATTAAAACCCTGTGAAAAAGGTAGGGCAATCCGAATAACAAATTATCTTTTTGGACTGCGTGAATCAATGTAGGCTTTGGAAGAGTGTATGTTGATTAGCCTCTTCAGATGTTATATCTGATGTACAGTAATATCTGAACTGCTTTCTGAAGGTACCTGTGAAATCTAACTACTACGCAATTTTCAATCTATTATCTGTGCTTAGTACTGAATAGTCAGCAAAAACCCCTAATAAGATGGCCTTTAAATAGATGGATTTTCTAGTTACAATTAGTATTGCTGTCAGAGCTGAATCGCTGGACAGGGATTCATTGCCACACTATCTAGAGCAGGGGTGTCCAACTAGATTTCATTGAGGGCCGCATCAGGGCTGTGTGACCTTGGGGGGGCGAGGTGTGTTGCCAGGGGGCATGGCCAGCTCAATATCACTCATGTCGGGGGTGCCTCTGCTGGCCCGAGCACTATGCTGGTGAAAATGGAGCTCAGGAAGGCTGTGCACGGCCCTCCTGAGGTCCATTTTTGCTGGTAGAGGGCTGCAGGAGGCAGTTGCAGCTGAAAACAGAGCTCAGGAGAACCGCATGCGACCCTCCTGAGCTCCATTTTCACTGGCAGAGACAACATGGGCTGGTCCTTCACTGTTTCTAGGGAACCCCATGGGCCAGATCTAAGCACCCTGCAGGCCGGATGCGGCCTGCGGGCCTTGAGTTTGACACCCCTGATCTAGAGGATGCTACAAGTGGTGCTGCCCATTAAAAAAAATACAATTAAAGTGTCTTTGTGTAATAAAAGGGAGAGGAAGAGATCAGATCAGGAATGTGCAGAAGAGGGGGAGGTAAGAAACAAGTAGAGGGGAGAGAAATTCGATGGTTCACCAGGAAGTATTTTTCCTATGAAGTGAAGGAATTCTATTTCAAGTTCTATGCAACATTTTCCCAGGCAAGGTTTGTATTGGATTGCAGTCTGTTGCGTATTTAATTTCAAACAGTTGCTGTCAGGACCAGTTCTATAATTAGGCACAGCCTGACAAGTTCAGACAACACATTTTGGGTGTTTTGAAAGGGCAAAAATGGAGGAGTTATGAATTTACTAATAACGCATTATTACTGTCAGAAATGAGATGTCCTTGTGGCATTCATTCTCTCTTGTCCTCAACTAATTTAACAGACCTTGAATTCTAGTCAGATGACTCTGGACTGTGGCAGGGTAGAAGAGAAGAGGATAATATCATCTAGTATTGCATTTCAGATGATAAATATCAAATCAGTGCTGCCCTGTGTCTGCAATCATATCTACATTTTAATTTGTAGTATTGGTTTTGTGTGTGTGTGTGTGAAAATTATTGCTTGAAAATTCATTCTTACACTAATTCTGCCCTTCCCCTTAATATGTAATAACTTGCTCCAGTTTTTCAGTCCTGTGTGATGATATAAAATGATCTTAGCTTTTTTTGGCATAGTGGCAATGTATTTGATAGGGAAAGTCCTTTATAATAGTAGCCTCACCCTGTTTGATAATTATCTCCTTTGCCTTGAGGATCTGATTGCTCTCTATTTAAAGGAGAGTTTCCTGTTCCTACTTTGTTACAACATGAGATTTGGGAAGTTAAGCCTATTGACTCACATTGCCTTTTACTTGTTTTCAAAGGTCCTGACACCGGAGCCTGAAGATGCTGAGATGCAACCAGCTTGGAGACATCTTTAAAGAACCGCGCTCTGAAGAGTGTGGCGAAAGCTCCCCCTGGTGGAAAACTATTAGAACAAAAGGTTCTTGATGTTCAAAGTGCATCACTCTCAAATTACCATAAGTCATGGCTATTGTCAGCACAGCACCCCCTAGTTTCTTTTTCTTTCCGGAAAATGAAGCTGTGGACCCAGTGATAGTACTTCATTACAATTATACTGGAAAGCTTAGCCGTGGAAAAGAAAAAAAATTGACCATCATTGCACTTCTCATTATCTGTGGCTTCATAATCCTGGAGAACCTAATGGTGCTGATTGCCATCTGGAAGAACAACAGATTTCACAACCGCATGTATTTTTTTATTGGGAACCTGGCCCTTTGTGACCTGTTGGCGGGAATAGTTTACAAAGTGAACATTCTGATGTCAGGAAACAAGACTTTGACTTTGTCTTCCAGGATCTGGTTTGTTCGGGAAGGCAGCATGTTTGTGGCATTGGGTGCTTCTACATTCAGCTTGTTAGCCATCGCCATAGAACGGCATTTGACCATGATCAAAATGAGGCCATACGATGCAAATAAAAAGTACAGGGTTTTCCTGCTTATTGGAACGTGCTGGCTTATCTCTCTTTCTCTGGGAGCTTTGCCCATCCTTGGCTGGAACTGTATTGACAATTTAAGAGACTGCTCCACTATTTTACCACTGTACTCCAAGAAATACGTGGCATTTTGCACCATTATCTTCATAGCCATCCTAGTGGCCATTGTGATCCTCTATGCCCGCATTTACATCTTGGTGAAATCGAGCAGCCGGAATGTCACCAATCACAACAACTCAGAGAGATCCATGGCATTGCTGAGGACTGTTGTGATCGTGGTTGGGGTTTTCATTGCCTGCTGGTCTCCCTTGTTCATTTTGTTGCTGATTGACGTGGCCTGCAAAGTGCAAGAGTGCTCGATTTTGTATCAAGAAGATGGCTTCATAGCTTTAGCGGTCCTCAATTCAGCCATGAATCCGGTCATCTATACGCTGGCAAGCAAAGACATGCGCCGGGCTTTCTTTCGCCTGGTGTGTGGTTGTCTGGTGAAGAACAATGTTGCCATGTCTTTGCCTATCCAGCCCACCCCGGATCAGAGTCGAAGCAAATCCAGCAGCAGCAACAACACTCCGAAACTAAATGATGACTTTCTGAAAACAAAAACTTTGTCGTACATCACTGAAAAGAATAAACCTCCATTTTATAATGGAAACGTCTGCAAATGAAGTCTGGACACTTCAAGGATTCTTGTCCTGTGGCTTTTACAGAGCCAAAGAGAAAGGGATGGGGGGAGGGGTTTAGTGGAGTTTCCTGCACTTAACTCATGGGAGGGGCAAACTTGAGACAGCTGCTTAATTCGAAGTGCCTATTTTGAGCACTGAGTTTTAGGTCTTCACCAACTGATTCAGGAAAAGTTTGGCTGCCTCTGCAAGTTCCCTTGAGGGTTGTGTAAAGAAAAAATATGCTACCCCTGCATTCTTGCATTCTTGATGCAATTCAGCTGAAAAAGTGTACTTACGAGAGAAACAATATAGAAATGGCGGCTGATTACTCTAAAGCATTACATGACATTCACTTCTTATGTTCCGAAATGCAACTGTGGAAGGCTTTACAGGACCCCAGAAGAGTCTTCCTCGGTCCACATCTGTCTAGTATCAACATTTAGGATTTAAGAGTGGGTCTGGACAATTTAGCATTCTACAACTAGCTTTTCTTCAGTAATAGAAACGCTTATAAACATTCTGTGGTGTCCCGGTAATTCAGCAAGCAATCTGGGGAAAGGGCGAAAGAATTTCATGGTGATGGCTGGTTAGCCGGCTGTATATATGTATACAAAATGCCCTTCTCCACTGTTCATTGGCCATGGGTGACAAGACTGTCCCTCCTCTATCCTGCAGTTTAAGGTGAAAAATATAGGGATATTCTATCCAGGTTCCACTGTTGTTGAGTTCTGTTAACATTTTCACAAATATTTATTCACACATTATGAGATCTGTTATATCAAGAAATCAGAGCTTAAGTTAGAATGTCGTGGTTTATTTTGCCAGGCCTGATACACAGTCGCAGGCCCAGCATTTGCTGTGTTGAAGTACACCAATCAATGCATCCAAGGAAAAAAAAAAGCGGAGGGGATTTTAAGCTGAGGCACCAATCTTTGTTTTTCTTTGTATTTGTTTTTCTTTTATTATGCCTGCTGTGTGGCATAGGTTTACATTATATGGTATTATAATATGCTAGTCTGTATAATATAACTCTTTAATGTAATGAGTACTGTGAACATGTAATCTTCAAATATTTTTTTAAGTAAATGAAGAAAACATCTTTATGTAAGTTTTGTGAGTCAGAAAATATACTCGGTTAATCCAGTAATCACTTGCATTTACCAGTGCAAACTTCCAATGCAAATGCAGCAGTTGTGACTAGAAGCCATTTCTGTGTTATTCTGTAAAAAAAAAAATCATAATCATTGTTTTTCACTAAAACAGTTTTTTTAATTATTATTTAATGTAGTTCGAGGGTAAAATTAAAACACGTGACTTGGAATTTCTTGTATATTTTAACGTGGGTTTTGTTTTTTTACTATTTGGGAAGAATGTTACAGATTGAGAAATCAGTCCATATTACCAGATAAATGGTCTATTGGAAATGGTGTGATCTTCCCCAAATCATGAAAAGACAAAGCACAGGAAAATTGTGACTACTTAGACAAAGATACACAAATCACAAATCATATTTCACTGTTGACCTTCATTGTCAGTTATATCTAGGCTCAAATTGAAATCTCTTCATTACATTGAAATCCTCCTTCTTGGAGTCTTCCTATACATTAGTCTATTCTTAGGCTTATCTGTCTAAGCCCTTTATACAAGTAGTCCTCGGCTTACAACCTTTCATTTAATGACCGTTCAAAGTTACAACAGCATTGAAGAAAGTGACTTACAACCGATCCTTGCATTTATGAGCATGACAGCATCTCTACGTAATGTGATCAAAATTTGGGCACTTGGCAGCCACAATGTATTTATGATGGTTGTAGCATTCTGAGGGTTATTTATTCCCAATTTTCCCAGACAGCTTCTGACAACAAAGTCAATGGGGGAAGACGAATTTTCTTAATGACTGCATGATTCACTTAAGAACTGCAGCGATTGCTTAACCACGGCAAAAAAAAGAAGAAAGGTTGTAAAATCCGGTGTAACTCACTGAACAACCTTGCTTTTTAGCAATGGAAATTCTGGTCCCTTATTGTGGTTGTAAGCTGAGGATTCTCTGTATATACTCGCTACTTATTTTGGACTTGAGCCTTGTGTTTCTCCTCATTGCTTTGTTAATAGATCCGGCCTATTTTTGTCAAGGTCAAGTTCTTAACTCTTTACACTTTACAGCTCTCCACGAGGCTTCGATATTTCCTTAAATATATGCCATAATGAATTGCTGTTCCACAATCCATCTGGCAAATATAATCTTTCTCAGAGAAATGCCAGGAATTGATAGAATCAGCTGATTTCATGGAGCCTAGCTGAAAAATTTGTCTGGGGAAAGAAAATGTGATGTCTGAATTCTTCCATAGGAGGAGTAGATCCCAACCCAGTCTGGGATCTGAACCACAGCAATGCCTATCAAATCATACAGTCAACACAATCAATGGGCCAAGTCCTGGCCACACCTGGTGACCATTTCTATGATCTGAATTGCTTCCAACATGTAAGCATTTCATATTGCTTGCTTGCCCTTCTCTTTCTAAATGAGACAGAAAGGGTGAGCAGATAAGACTGTCAAATACATCTTGAAATACTGGCAAGGAACAGGAGACTGTCTGAGTCAGTCCTTTTCCTAAACCAAATGTGTGTCCACACATCAATCTGCATAGCCCACAAAATGTCAAGAGCAACAGCTATCCTGCAGGAAACGGGTGGCAGGAAAATGGTCGTGGCTTTCTGCAGTTAAGCCAAGGCTGCAGTGATAGATGAGATGCAAAACAAAACTCATAGCTGATTTTCTAAGGAGGGAGAAATCCTTTAGATTTCCAACTTCACATACAGTAATCTAGCAAATACCAAGATGTGACTGGTTGGATGTCGTCATTACTCAGGATACATTTACCAAAGGAATATTTCTCACTGGTTCTTGTTCCTGTTTCTGAGCAACAGATTGGATAATTTTTTACATTTCATGAAGCCTTCCTGAACATCTCTGCTGTAGTACAACGTCCAAGCAAACTTCTTTTACAAGAAGCTCTTGCTTTATTTATCTACCATTTTATTAATTAGACTTACATCACAGCTTTCTTCTGCAAATCCAAGGCATTATACGTAGGGACCCCTTTTCCCATTTCGTTTCTTCACAATTTTTAGGTAGTCTGAGATATGATAACTTACCAAATTACTAAACAAACTTCAATGGTTGAGGATAGACTTGAACCTCGATCTCCCTGATCCTAGTACAACACCTTAATTACTATACCTTACTGACTAGAAAGTGTTTAGACCATTGATTTTCTCCTAGTTGTAGAGCTGGCATAAACAATCTGATATCCTTCAGATGTTTGGAACTAATTTCATCATTCTCAGCAAACACATTCAATGGTCAAGGATACTGTGATCAAAATATATAGAGGACACGATGTTGCATATCTTGTTCTATAACTATGTTTCAGGCCAAGTTAAAACTTCAGAATATAAAAACTGTACTTTGCATTTTATAGACTACGCATTGCATAGTCAACTGGCAAACTGCAGTACTAAGTCTAATTTGAGATCATTATTTGATTGGCAATGCTGAATTTCTGAGAAAGTAATAATTATAAATCAGTACTCCAGATTTGGTTTGAGAATTGGATGTGATACTTTTTAATGTCTTTCTGGTGATTCAAAGGTTTGGAACTGTTTATTTTGAACAGGAAAATACATATTTTGGGAAGTTGGGGAGAAAAGTTGCTAGTTGACAATGATCTTGCATTTCAAGTAATGTTTCAATAAAATATTAAATCAGATAATTATAACAGCTGTATTACATTCTTTAGAATTATACTTACTTGAAAGATTCGGTATTCATCGTGTTTTGAAGAAGAGCTCCATAATTTTTACTAATGGGTTCAATTTGTGAATTCTTATCATCACATCCTGTTCAGCCAAATGATTTGTAATCTTAGATGACAGAACTGTAATATTACACATCTGGAAAGTATAAATTTGGAGAAAACTGTAATACTGCATTTGCACACAATTCTAAGTACCCATTTGATATGTCATCAGGACAAAGTAATTATCAAGAAAAATGTATAGATAAAAACAGATTTTTATTTTTAATGAAAAATTGGACCTTTCAGATTTGCAGTTTGCTGAAATTGTGGGCAGGAAAATCATGTTTTCTATATTTAACTCCCTCCCGTTCAAAGAGTCTTGTTTTATGTTTTTCTTTCTTTTTTAGAAACTGGCTAGGATGGTTAGCAGCTGTTCTTTTTGTGAAGTGACTTGAATCATAAGCAATGTTTCATCAGTCTCCAATTTAAAAGTCTCTGTAAGAAATTATGTTTTTTTTCTGAAATAAGTTGGAGACAAAATACCATTGTTCAAATGGTAATATAGATCATGAAGAGACCCCTTTCTGCCAGCTAGGCTGCTGGCAAGGAGGACCGTTCAGTTATCTTCTCCAGATGTTAGTTTTCCAAACTAGAAATGGCTTTTTGTTAGATTTGTTTAATGTGACCTTGCTACAAATACATAGCATAAAGAGGTAAATATTGACATTATACAAAGTAAAACCTTTTTTTTTTTTGCTTCCATGGTTTCTGGAATGATGAGATCAATACAGACAATGCAAAAGTGGCTATAGATGTAGAGAGAATTGCATTTGTTTTAAATGTACAAAGTCTTTGGGAATTAAAATTCCAAAAATACAGCAGACACCAATAATTATCTTCCTAATGGCAACCATTCATAAGACCAATGTATAATATAGCTATTCCTGCATCAGGGATCTGATTAATCCACTAAATTAAATTAATATATTTCTTCTTAGGCTATTATTTTATGTAGCTGTTCCAAAAAGAATCCTTGAACTGCATGCTTTTAAGATGCCACAAAATTCTTTGTTGTATATATCTGAAAGAAGTGTTAGTCTTAGCTTTGTAAAGATGAATTTCAAAATGCTTGAGTCCATTTAAGTCAGAACTCACTTCCAGTAACAAATACCTCTAGAAGAGTCACAGGTCAGATGTGAAAGATCAAATTCACACATGAAGATCCAGTTAACTTGATTTATTGCTAATCATGCCTTTGCACAGGAATCTTCTCAACTAACGGTTAGCATCTGCCTGGAGTTAGATAAGGGTCAACTGAATTCAGGGGAGGTTGGATTTAGTTCACTTGTGCCTACATGAGGATTCTAGGCTGATCCCTATTTTAATTCTGCCTCCAGGTTCTCCCACTCCTTAAAGATTAAAGATTTAATATTGCTTCTGTTAAAGGAAGTATTGTCAATTAATATAATTTATAAATCTAAATGTCAGAGCAGGTGGCTGCAGACATTGGAAAAAGCTAAATGGGTTGCTCCTTGGATGAGAAACCACCAAAAATTCTCTAGGCCTGTGTTTTTCAAACTTGGCAGGTTGAAGATGACTGGAATTTAACTACCAGAATTGTCCAACCAGCATGGCTGGCCATGGAATTCTGGGGGTTGAAGTCTACACATCTTCAAGTTGTCAAAATTGAGGAAACACTGCTCTAGCCTGTAGGCAGAAATCTAAAGTCTAAGCTGTAGACTAGGCAGGGAAGTTTCAAACAAAGTCCAGAAGATGGTAGTGGCAAATAATTTCTGTTTTGTTGCCAAAATCATAATCTAATTGAGGGTATACATTATTGGCTCAAGAGTGACTTTCTATTTTTATAGCTGTCAATAGGCTTATCCTTCATTAATTGAACCAATCCAATGCTTTTGTTTAAAGCCTTAGAGCAATTAATTTCATAATTTGGGGTGTGGTGGGATTTTTTAAATTTCTATTACATTTAGAATATATGAATAAATGTAATTATGAAGTAAATGTGTATTTGAGTAATTCAAATTCTTATGAGGATAGGATAATAATGTTCTTTATTATTTCCTTTATTAATTTTAATCTTAAAAACTCTACTATGTCCCCAGCAGGCTTCATATAGCTATTAAATAGATAGCCTTATCATCCCATCCCCACCCCCAAATCAGTAAAAGATGAAAAAACAGGAAACCCTATTGTACCTTGTAATGTCATAACATTACCATTATACCACCACTTGCCCCTACTCCAGTCTCTCCTTCCCCCTACTACATATACTTCCCCCCCACACCGCAAGCATTCTTGTAGAAAAAGATGGGCACATAACTTTAGACTTGGCTGCAAAATAAAAATTACATGTCTAATCAAATCTTGATATTGAACACTCTTTTATTAAATCAAAGTACTTTCATACAGCATATTACTAGAAAATTCAATGCATGTACTTCATACACAGATCACATCAAGTCAAAGTCAAAACAAATCGCAAACAATCTGGAGTAGTGTTATATACGAACCAAAATGAGACATCTGAAGTGTGGGGAAATGATCATTTACTTGAGAAACAAGAATGTGTTAAAAAGTTGATTCAGGATAACATTTCTTGTTGGAATACTATCTCACAGAGTCATTTTTCTTTATCTGATGCTCGTTCATTGCATTTTTTTCTGTTTGCTTTCTACTATTGTGCTTATTATATTACATTTCTATTGTTGCCTTTTTTTAGCTTTAATTTTCTAAAGGAAACAAGACTTGTGACACTTATATTCTAACTTCACAATCATACACAACTCAGATCTTTTCTTCTGTTAAAACTGCGCTGAAGAGTAGAAAAATGATTGTTGTCTTCAGCAGACTGACTTCAAAAATATAACTATCTACCATGTCTATATAGAATGGGACATGTGTGTATGTACACAAGCAGTGTTCCTGTGAAGGAATGAGAACACTTTGAGTAAAGACACTTTTCTGAAAATCTTCCCAAGCAGTGTGTTTTTTTTAAAATGCTTCTCTATTCCGAAGTACTAAAAACATATTATTCTAGTCCCCTGCAGAACTGGTATTTCTTCAGCCTATAGAAACCTCAACGGATGATGTTCTTTTTCTATGGACACACAGCTACACTTTATTTCTGATTGTGGCTTGTTGCACATCTCACCAGCCACAGGGCCAGTCACTGTTTTTTTTCAGCAGGTTGTTGGAGGCAGAGCTCAGTTCCAGAAGAGATAATGGGTAAATTGTACTCAAGATGATGCTTGATCAGGTGGCTAATGCTATCAAAGGTACGATCCTTTGTACGAATCTGAAAATAAGAAAGGACATGCGATCATATCATTTGCCAAATTTAATGATGCTTAACTTAAGGCCCAAGCTAGGTGTAACAATCCATTCATATAATTCCATAGGTATGGCAGTCTGGAAAATTATCAGGTTTGGAAAGTCAGGCTGGGAGAAGACCAACAAAATCAGTGAGGGATCAACTTCAAAATGAACCTATTTCTTTGGTCTATGCTATTTTTTTAACTACCATGCTTGATTTTACTAATCTAAAGACCAATATAAAAATATTATACACTTAAAAATATATATTCACTACAGTTGTGAAAAAGACTACTTTTTAATTTTTAATGCAGATTTTTAATGTCCAACTTACTGATGTAAATAATGAGCAAATAGATAGATCACATTGTGAATGGGGAGACTAAAATTAAATTGAAGCACTGAGATAGTCTTTAAGAGCTCAGATCCAAGCTTAGGAACTGAAGTCTTTTAACAGAGTGGCAAGTTTTTTGAGGAGAAAAACCAGAATCGTACTTCTGAAATATGACATGTTTCCTCTCTTTATGAAGCGTCTCCCTGCTTTGCAACCTCAGCTTAATATAGCCTCAATGATGTGGTGAGAATAATCTTTGACTGTCCTCTGCTGTTCAAATATGAAAGTTACACCTATTATTTTTTGGTTCTTCCACAAGAACCAGAGACCATCCTATAAATTAATAGAGAAATTTAGAGCCCATAAAAAGGGTGATGCATCCTACTGAAGTTTTGTCGGAACTAAGGATTATACAGAATCATCCATTCTATTTCAAATGATATCAAGACCAAAAAAAATATTTTTTTCCCTTCTCTTTCCTGGTTAGAAACAATTCCCTCCTAAATTAAGGTTGATCCAAGCCATATCAGAGATGGCTTCCAGGAAATGTGCTTCAACAGGCTCATATGGAAAGTTACTCGGTTTTGAAAGAAGTAGATCTGCTGGTGCATTCTCGGAATAGAGACTTATTCGTAAATAAAACTGATTACACAGAAAGAACTAGCAGAGTTCTTTCCCTGTCAAAGAAAATTATTCCGTGTACAATCTAGCTAGTTATGCTGATCACTTGAAATGAATTTGATACATACGTCAAATTGAATTGCCAAACTGATCTAAAACATTACATTGGTTTATTTGCCCCTAGATTGCTTTGGAGAGATTTAACCATCTTTCAGGCCTTAATGAGGCCTTAAACAGGGCTGCAACTCTTCTTCCATATATATGAAAGGGTTAGTGGAGCAGGTGGCTAGACTTTATGCTGAGTTCTCTGATACTGACTGGGGAATCCCTTCACAAACTTTGCCTTCAGACATGAGAAAACGACACAATCTGCTATTGTTAGTGTATGTGCTTTGCCACTCCTGCCACTCTTCTAGAAAGTTCCTTAGAGTAAGAATCAACAGACAAAGAGAAACCATTCTCCTGTTGTTCTGCCACTGTTGTTGACTGAGGTGGAGAGAGAGTTCATGGTTTCATCTATAAGAAGGATATTACTGGAATAGAAAATTCCATCATCCAGTGCCCTCCAAGCTCTCCTCTTCAGACAATGAACAATGTCTTCAGCTAAGCCTGAGGCTTGCAGTGGAGATGAGTTGAGAAAAGGGCAAAACTTCAACCAAGAACCATGTAGGTTGCTTTGGACAGGAATACTTTCAGCAGCCAGAAAATGGCATCTGGCTCATCAGGTTCAAGCCTAAGCTCAGGGTAGGAGTCCAAACTTTACATCCAAAACCTGGAGCAAAAGAGAATGACCTTATTCTTTGCAACATCTTGTCAAGTATTTGAAGAGTGTTAACACATCCCTCCTTAGCTGTTCTCAAAGCTAAGGGTGACTAATTACTGCAAACGATCATCATCGGGCTTAATTTTTAATACCCTGATTGCTCCCTTCTCTAAGCCTCAATCCATCTTAAAACATGTAGTTGAGAACTGGACAAAGTATTTCAGGCTGCATCTCACCAAAGTACATTATGCTAGAATGCTTTTTTTTATGATTTGGAAAGGAAACAAAGAGAAAAGAGATAATCGGATGAAGAGTGGATTCTTGCTATTTTTAAGATCTTGGTTATTTCATATCCATCCCAGAGGAGGCTCCCCTTGCCAATAAACCATACCAACTAGCCCTGCCAGGTAAGTAAAGAACTGTTTTTTGTTTTTTAAAAAAAGTTTTATTTTAAAATTGGAATATAATATTCTTTGGATTTTTGGATAGGCAATTTAGGGTTATTAGGCTGCCTTGTCCTTCTCTTGCTGTCTTACCTGGAAAGAAGTTGCAGGGGTAATGTCTCAAAATATTATTGAGGTGAAATCCTTCAGGTTATTAAGCTGAACCTCTGCAGCGTCCCGCTCCCTTAAAGATCTCTCCCCTATTTCATTTTAATCCCATTCGTCCACCCTCATGAAAAAGTTGCAGATATTTTGATGCTTACAATTGAAACTTTTATTGACTCATATCCAGACGAACCGAATCGTACTGCCTATGAATTTCAGAATGAATCAAAATGAATCAAATCGCGCAACTATTGAATCTCAGGTTTTCGATCTGAATTAAATCGGGACTGATTTGCACACACCGAATCCTTACGAGGCTTCTGGGGTGGTATCCCTCAAGAAGCAGGAGTGGGTTTCATCAAGCTGAAGCATCTCTTCAAAATTGCCCTGGGCCCTAAGATAAGATTCTCTATTGCCCTGAATATCCTATTGCAGCCCCATAAGTTAAGTACGAATCAGTCTGTTTTAATGATGAAAATGGACAGTGTAGAAGGCTGTGTCTCTACAACCTAAAATAAAAGAGGTCTTCTCTCTCCTTAGGATCACATACTTACAACTCCTTCAGGATCTACCAACAGAAGATGTTTGGCTTGTCCATTCTGTAATCCAGTAAGCACATAGGATCCTGGATTGGAGGTACTTTTCCTAACCAGAAAGTCTCCACTTTTCTTTAAGAGCTGTTCTGCTTCTTTCCTGGTCATTTCTCCTTGATACCAGGGCTCAATGCTCAGTTCTTCAGCTACAGCTGCCCCACTTGCTCTGGACAGGAGAGGACTGGTACATTCAACTGAGGTAGCCTTATTCAAAACAGGCCCAGGCATTTGATTCTTGAGAGCATCTTCAAAAGGGCCTGGAAATAACAGAGAGAAATTAGCAACACAAGTAGCCCAGCAATCATTTTATGCTATCCAAATGTCTTAATTTTTCTGTATACTGTGCTCAGGAAAGAGGTCTAGATAAATTGCAATTACTGTTCTCTTTGACTGAGACAAACCAGCTTAACTTGAACTGGTTGATCTACTTCATGTCAAAAACCTCTGGACTTTTATAGGTAATTCAGTTGGGCAGAAGATATTTATTTTTTTCCCCAAAACTAAATATATTTCAATACAATTTTTATGAATAACATTAGCATGTTTCTGTACTAATTTAGTTATAAGGTGATCAAAGGGCTCTTCAGATTAAAAGTTAGGTCAAAGAGAAGTTGCAGGGTGATGGAGTGATATGTAATAAAAGAATAACAGCAAGTCTATTACCTTAGCAGAGGAAATAAATTTTAAAAAGCAAGAAATTCCTAGATATTTTCAAGCATCACTTTCTGGACACTGCCTAACAGGAAGGATAAGAACTAAGATCCAATCTCAATCTGCAGTCCAGAAGGATCTCATGATTTTTGGTATTCAAAGCCTTGAAGACATTCAAGAGAACTAGTCACATATATTTCTATCCGTTTTCCAGCACAAGTCATTCCCTAAAGCAATTTAATTATCCAGGAGAGGTACTGAGTAGGCAAGCAAATGATAGCCCATCTCTTCACATACTCTATTCATATCAAGGAAGGAAGGAAGGAAGGAAGGAAGGAAGGAAGGAAGGAAGGAAGGAAGGAAGGAAGGAAGGAAGGAAG
>JANHFL010003948.1:0-12632 GCA_032468155.1 Oxyrhabdium leporinum | reverse complement strand
GGTATAGATAGATAGATACATTACATACATACATACATACATACATACATACATACATACATACATACATGCATACATACATATAGTTTACCAGACATATCTCCAGTAAATTCTGTCAGATGCTAGATTATTATCAATCAGAACAGAACTGGAAGGTAGTTTGGGGGTCTTTTAGTCCAACCCCCTGCTCAAGCAGGAGACCGTGGCCAGTATCATTTCAGACAAGTGTCCAGTGTCTTCTTAAAGACCTGCAGTGATGAAGCACCTACAACCTTTGAAGACAAGCTTTTCCACTGTTAGGAAGTTTCTCCTTAATTCCAGGTTGCTTCTCTCCTTCATTAGTTTCCATCAATGATTTCTAAGTTCTAAGCAGTGAATTCCTTTGCCTTGAAATGGATTGAGAAAAACAGGTTCTTCCAGCCCAGCAAAAACCTTACACAAAGGAGTGTATCAAGGTAGTTAGAGAAGAAACGGTGTCTCTGAGAGTCATCTGGAAAAACAAAATCCACTCACAAATGCCTTCTATGGATCTCTCCTCTTCTCTGCACTGTTAGGATTTCCCAGACCTCACGGCTGAAATTTTTGTCAGCTGTGGAGACTATCTTGGGGCAGGTAAAAGGCAACTCCAACTACATCCAATTTATTGCTTTTTAAAAATCAAGCAAATTTAACCCTTTCATAATATTAACATGACTATTGCTGTTATCTCATATGCTTTGTCTAAAACTCATGCCCAGTCCTGTGAATTTCTAAATTAGAGTCTTCATCTTCCTCAGAAGAAAGAGCTGCTGCTCTATGAATATTTTTATAAAAAACTTTTTAGTTAATACAAATCTAAAATCAAGGCCTTCAATTTCTCCACAACAGGCATTTACATCTCTTCTTGCTGCATGAAAAGATACAAACTGCTGTTGACGATCCATGTGAAGAAGAATAACCATACAACAGAAATACATTTTTTGGTTTGTCCTGATTTGCAACTTCAGACTTCAGCCTTTCAGTTTAAAATTCTTACTCCTTCTCCATTTATATTCACTGTTTCCATGGCAGTCTGGTTGCTAAGGGTGGACCCAATAAACACATCATGGTTTAATCTTCATGTGGAAGTTGTTCTTGAACAAACAGGGCACCAGAGCAATTACATCAAAGCAACAAAAGGCATTGCAAGATTTTCTAATCTTATAACATGAGTTGCTGTCATGAATACATTGTGTAACCAGGGTATATGTGTGTGTGTTATTCAGTACCAAATTAATATTTCAGGAGATTAAGTTAATCACTAACAATGAACTCATGGTGTCATTATTGCCAGAACAGCAGGAACATACAAACAAGATGCACAAGTGAATTATGTTTCTCCATTCTATTTCTTATCATTAGATAAAAGCTCACCCAATAAACTTATAATAATTGAGCCCCAAATTTCTGTTGATAAGCAAGGCAGTTGTTAAGTGCGTTTTGACCCATTTTATGACTTTTCTTGTCACAGTTGTTAAGTTAGTAATATGGTTAAGTGAACCTGGTTTCTTCATTGACTTTGCTTGTCAAAAGGTCGCAAAAAGTGAACACATGACGCCAGACACTCCAACTGTCATAAATATGAGTCAGTTTTCAACTGTGTAAATTTTGATCATGTGGCCATGGGGATGCTGCAACAGTAATAACAGTAATAACTGTGAAAAATGGTCATAAGTTTCTTCAGTGCCATTATAACTTTGAACAGTCACTAAATGAACTAATGGAAGTCTACGACTACCGTCCATATATTTTCCAGGTAGAAGATGCTGGGGCAAATTAGGTTTTACAAAATGCTGACATGAAGGCCGTAAAATTTAGACAAAGCTTTATGTGCAAAGAATATATATATATAAGATGCCTGCCATAATATAACTGGCATACGAAATTTACCCTTCTCCTCCATACAGTGTTCTTTTGAGGATATTAGCACTTTGTATGTCTTTCCTCCCAAGAGAGCTTTCTACCTGATTTCAGTCTATAAAGCATTTGCTGTGCCTTTTAGAACCATCAAATTTCTATTAAAAATATTCTTCAAAGTTTAATATATTTGAAAGGCAACATCAATATTCCAAAGAGAAGGGGAAAGTGATGTCACAAATATCATGATGTCACACAAGAGACAGAAATCACATAATTGCATAAGAATATTTTATGATATTTATGGCAGTAGAGCAGTGGTGAAAACTAGCTGGTTTGGACTGGTTCTGGCGTACTGCCGGCGAAAATTTTGAATGGTTCTGTGAACCAGCAAATACCACCTTTGGCTGGCCCTGCCCCCGCCCACTGACTCACCGCTCACCTTGCTCACCTGCTGCTTGCCCCACCCTGCCCCGCCCAGTCACTCTTCATCTCGCCTCCCTGCCTGATATAGCACATTGTGTGGCCTCACTCGCTTGCGTTGACCACACAGTCTCTGAGTCTTGTCTGCCTTCCCACGCTGTGCCTGCGGCCCAACTGAGTGGCCCTGATCTGCCTGCCTGGATAAGTAAGCCTGCGAGTCGCTGTCTAGCTAGCTGCCACCCCCACCGTCCCCGCCTACCTTCCCTACTCCCTTCCACACAACATGCGGCCCCGCCTTGCTTCTCTACCTTCCCTGCAACTTCCCTGCCTTCCCTGCAGCCTTCCCTGCCTTCCACACTGCCTTCTTTGCCTACTCCCTTCCACATGGCCCACGACTCTGCCATGCTTCTGGCCTTCCCCGAGGCTTCCACCCGCATACCCTCCGCTCGCCCTTCGCCTCGTGCCGGGGAATGCACCAGTCTCTGGCTCTGGCCTCCCCCAGAGCCTCCGCCCGCATGCCAGGCCACCGCTGTGAGAACGGTGTGAGCCCTGTGGGCTGACGGCGGGGAAGAAAGATCCATTCCAGGCTTCCTGCGCTCAGCCGAAGGACCACCTTGGAGGAGGGGGGGAGACACATGGCGAGACTTGGCCGCCTTTCGGACCCAGCTTCAGCTTCTGTGGGGCTTTCCAGGTGCAAGGCCTGAGAGAAAATGCCTCCCCCAAGGGCCGCCCGCTTGCCCATCCACCAGCCTTGTCACGGGCTGGATGTGGAACCCAAGGCAGAGCAGAGGGCCCAAAAGGCAGCCAAGCCTTATTGTGTCCTGCCCCCACCAAGAATCCTGCATCTGCCACCTCTTTGCCAGTGAAAGAAGCCCCCAGCCACCGCCGTTGGCTCGGTTGCAGCCGGTAAAGAGGCGGCTGCTGCAGGCCCTTCACACTGGCAAAAAGTGGCGTGAGAATCCTGCAGCTGCCACCTCTTAGCCAGCCCAAGAAGCCTCCAGCCACCGATATTTACCGTTGCTGTTGCCCTTCTCTTTTTTTCCCCTAACCTTTTGCCAGCATTTGGCAGGCAGCCGCGATTAGATGCTCTTTTATTTTGTCAGCCCAAGGGCGGCGGAGGGAGGTACATTACATAGGAAATTGCCTGTCTCTGCAGCATCGGTCATGTGACTGAGTGGGCGTGGCCAACTCGATATCACTCACAGCAAGGTGCCACCCCACCTTGTCGTGAGTGACATTGAGTTGGCTACACCCACTTAGTCACATGACTCCCACCACCAAACCATGCCCCCCAAGCCACGCCCATAAAACCGGTGGTGAAAAAATTTAAATTTCACCACTGCAGTAGAGGACCATCTAGTAAACATATGTGATGTACTGCCCCAAGTTTACAATTTAAAATAATTGTAGAGAGTTACCATAAATCTGCACATGCTCACTTGAATTCTAACCATAGACATTAATCACATCTGAAGTCAGCACAGAATGCATTGAATTAATTCAATCTATTAGCATATGCAATCACTAATATATCAGGCAAACATTTTGGTTTTTCAGGTTACTGTGGATGACTTTTATATTTTTTCAGAAACTTTTCTGGAATTCCACCAAACCATCCTTTTTTCATTATTGGCAATAGTATATTTATTAAAAGGTTAAGAATGCAGAATGATCTATTATATTTGCATCAGGTATTTATATGATGAATTTTTGCCAAGGTACTCAGTTCAATTTGGAATTTTAAGTTCAGGATTGATACATCTTACAATGACTACTAGTCGTGACATCTATTTGGGACTTCGACATCAAAGGCAATTTTCTGTTGAATGCCATTTGGGAACTATTGGCATCATCATACGCTGGTTGAAGGTACTCCAGTAGAATTTGATTGAAACCTTTCAGGAAAACTTACCAAATTAGATGAATTTTTTATCTGATACAGCATGATCAGAAAAGCCAACAAAAGGAAGCAATAATATTTGAGGTACATGCATGCATGCATACATACATACATACATACATACATACATACATACATACATACGGTACATACATATTGTACATACATATGCACCCAATTTTAAACACTGTCTGCCTTTTTTTGTTATTGTTATGTTTGAGGTCTGCAGTTTCTGCCTAACAACTTGTTCTTGGGTCCTCCTTCCTATTCCTTATTCATTGCTTTTTTCACTAAAAGAAGAGCAAGGCAATCTTCCCCTGAACCAATACAGGCTTTCACAAAACATCAAACTTGAGTTTACTTTTCAAAATGCTTATGAATTACAAACACTCCATATCTACCAATTAAAATGAGCAGAGTTTAAATTAATTTAGATACAGTTAAAGGCAAGCAATGTTAGATCATAGGCAATCATTTAAGTAGGCTCTGTTTTATTTTTAATAAGCTATCCTGCCTTTAGGCTATGAGGATTTGGATTCTGTGAAGCATATTTGAGCTTGCTTGGTATGAAAATGAGATGTGCTTAGAGAGTTAATTTGGTGGAGTCGTGACTATTTGTAACTGTCAACTTCTCTCTGATGATAAATAATTAAAGCTTCAGGAAGAACACACACGCAGGAAGCAGTGGAGTATGCATATACGTAGGTGTGGAAAGCGTTTGTTTTCATCCAATCACTGAATAAAGAGCAAAAGTATATATACTTATCCATCACTCTATTCTCTTTTGGGTAGGTAGCATTAGAGCAAAGCACAGAAAGGGTGTAGAAATAGTAGACCAAAGAAATATGAGATAAGAAAAAGACAGGAAATCTAGCTATATCTAACTTATTCAGCCATATAGCTAAATAAAAGCATATTATTCATGTGACTGGGCTCATTCAGTGCTACATGACCTGAACCACAATGGGAAGTTGCAGGATCTAGTGCTGACCTGAGCTGCATACAGAGAAAAGGATTCTATGTGTAAACAGCGTGGTGCTTCAAACATAACAAAACAGCGTATTCAGGATGTGCTCTGAGCCAAGGGCTGATATTATGCTCAAGCAAACTCTAAAAAATACCAGGTTAAGGACTAAGCCTTCCTTACAAAGGAATCTTATTTTCTATCTTCATCTTTACCTTTGTCTTACATTATTTATTCATTTAAGTGTAAATCTGTATTCCTCTTTTTAAAAACATTTTCAACTATTTTTTTTAAATAATCCTTTCAACATAATCTGACACCAGTCTGGGAGAAAGTAACAATAAACAACTATGGTGCTTTGTGACAGACAAGAAGCAATTGAATTGCTTTCAGATGTGATTGCTTTTAATTTGAACCCTTTCTCTCTAATATCTTTACAATAAACATTTTCTTTGTACCTGCTGGTTCAACTTTATTCCCTGAAGCTGCCTTCACCTTATCATAGACATCCATGTGGATGTCAAATCTGAAATATGATGGGTGTGGCATTGTGAGAAAAGCCCTCCCTGTTTATGGGAGTGATGTCAGCTACAATCCCATGCCTCCTGCAGATTGCAGCATCTCTCCTCCAGACACTGATGATTGATTGCATGTCATCAAGTCATTGTCGACTCTTAGTGGCCATGTAAACAGATTTTCACCAAGATGACCTCTCCCTAGTCTGATCTTCTGCTCTTCCAATAGTGCCCCCATTGCCACTGTAACTGAGTTTATCCATCTTGCTGCTGATCATCATCTTCTTCTCTTTCCCAAACATCAACTTTCTACATTATAATGCATTATTTTATGCATTTTAAAATTGTAAAAGGCTATTTTTAGCTGTTAAAAAGAACTTAACTGAGCATCGAAATTTAAATTTTGATTTGAATAATATCCTCTTGACTTTTTAAAATGATTCAAGAGAAAACTAAAGGAGGATAATATTGACCTACATAATAAGTCATCAGAAAATTATCAAAATATAACACGTATTGAATAAAAGAGGTTAAGGCATGAGAATGAAACTGGAAAAATGCTGTAGCTGTTGGTGATCAAGAAGAAAGTGGATCATATACCAGTGGCAAAAAACTAGAGCAGGGTGAATTTGTGTATTTTACTAGAATGTTTATAAAGATGAGAAAATGGATGAAGAAATTTTAAAATGTGCAAATATTGATAGAAAATGAATTGGCGCTAAAAGAATGTAAATTGATTACAAAAAATGAGAATTCAGTGCAAAAGGAAGTATATTGAGATGGTTTATCATGGAGAATGAATGAGAAATAAACTGCAAAACCAATATATATGAAGAAACAGTAAAAAAAAAAGGTTAAGAGGAAGGGGAAAACTAAAAAATTTTAATGAGGCAGAATTTGTGGGATGAAGAAACAGACAGGTGAGAAGTTTGAAGAACAAAAGGCAATTTATGTATGTACGTACTTTAGGGGATTGCTGTATTTCCAGTGGACTTTGGGAGGCAAACCATAAAGCAACGCAATTAAAACCAATTCAATAAAATTCCTACTGAAGGAAACAAAAACAGATAATGGTACCCCATTCAGCTTGGGTCAAAGCATGATAAAATCAAACCAAAATACGAAACAATTCGATTGTGGTAGAAGAAAAGATGATTCGCCAAAATAGGAAAGCTATGGAAAGGTGAAGTCAAAGTATTAGACATAAATTGGGTAGACCCAGTTACAGAGCTCCTTGGATGACATATTGATTATTCTTTCTTAACAGAGTTGCTGCTATGAAATTAAACCTAAGAAAATCTCCCACATATGGTGCTCTGGACTCTATTTAAATTTATATGTCACTTGGATCCCAGCAACTTTGAGCAATCAGACTGGAATCCAAAAGATTGGATAGCATAAGGAAGTTTAAGATGGGTGGAACATAGAGAAAGATATACCTTCAAGAGAACAGGTTGGAGAACATATCATTTCTATATGACTGAGTGGACTTACAATACTGGGAGACATCACTACTGAATTTAGCTTCTGGTTTAACTAGATACTTTCTGGTGACAAGAATAGTTATTATTTCTCTTCTTTGAAGGCAATTTCTTCACTGGCTTAACAGTAGATTTGGCCTTAGCAGTATTGAAAAATGGTGAGTTTACAGGTAACCAACCATGCACATAAGCTGCCCTAACACTTTGTCCACAGCCACACTGACAATGTTGTTTATACATCAGTATTTTGTTATTTATTTTTATGATACTTATATGATTATTCTTTAACCTAGCTCTGCTTTCCATTTCCATTTCCCTTCACAACACATTGATGCTGTGTATGAATTTACCACTTATTTTTTAAAGCCACAATACAGAGGTCAAGATGATCTTAAATAACTGCAAAGCAGGAAATACAACAAATATAAGATCTGCATATGTAACAGGGTAAGCTGTACGTATCAATTTGCTCGTTACAATTTCTTTCTATAGAGACAGGAGCATTTCGTGGGTGGGTAAATTTTCATTATCCGCAGTAAAAATTTGGGGTCATACCTAGGGATCTCATTTCTGTCAGGACTTAAGATGATAGGTGATACCTATTTTTTCTGGACTGAATCACACAGCAGTCCCAATATGCTTTATTGCTTCTTTTGTTCTTGCTCTCTATATAATTTGTAATGGAGATTTCAGATGAGGAGCATACAAGACCTTTCCTGACTTTTCCAGTATGGTATGCTGCAATCCTGAATAACTATGGTCTGCCCCTTTAACATTCTGTCTTGTCCAAGGTGAGACTGACGTCATATGAGTGGGTTGGAATGTTGCCATAGCAATGCAAACCTGTGGGTGGGAGATGTCAGCCAACAAAGTAGGTGTTCCCCATCCTTTCCCCTTCAGATACAGTACATTATAAGAATTGTTCAAATATGATTTTATTAGAGGAGACACTGTTGGAGATAAATTCCAACTCTGTCAGCTGTCAGTATGATTCTTAGGCCTTTTGCTCTGAAACAGCTAAGGGTGAGATGTACTCTCTTCTTAAACACCTGGTTTGCTTCCTTGGTTTATCAGCCTTCAGGAGAGCTGCAGGTATCCAAATTTGCCCATGATGAGTACATTATCTTTTTTGATATCTTATTTTTCAAAGCACCAGAGGTGCAAGATACAAAACAATGGATGGAAATTAATCAAAGAGAGAAGCAACCTGGAATTAAGGAGAAACTTCCTAACAGTGAGAGCAATTAACCAATGGAACAGCTTGCCTTCAGAAGTTGTGGATGCTTCATCACTGGAGGTTTTTAAGAAGAGACTGGACAGTCACTTTTCTGAAATGGTATAGGGTCTCCTGCTTGAGCAGGGGGCTGGATTAGAAGACCTCCAAGGTCTCTTGCAGCTCTACTCTGATTGATTGATTTTGATTGATTGACTGATTAATTGATATTGCCATTGGCAGCCATCCCCCATTTAATGCCAAAAAAATGGCACTCCCTTGGATTTGATAATCCCATTTGACTGCCTCAGGTAGTCTCAGAATATCACCAACTTGGCACGTTCATTCAAACACTGCAATCCATAGAGAACGCAGGCATGAGTCATCAGGAAACATGCTGCTTTAGTTCTGCAGCTTATGTCCTGCCTTCATAGCAATAGCTGTAGCAGCCTGGGCTATTCTACCCAGCAGCAGTGATTATTCAGTATTATCCAATGGTGGAGCCAGCAAAAAAGTATGCCACCTTCAAAGAGCTGTCTGTGCTTCCATCCCTATTGTGTCTCAGCAGAACAAGGGTTTTGTTTGCAGAAGAAGAGGGAGAGTAAGACACAAGGTGAGGAATGCCTCCTTTGTACCTCATAATGGCGTGGTCACTCCATGGGATCAGAGAAGTGCAACAACAGAGTCCTTATTCATGCTACTAGCCAATGTGGCAGAAATGGGGGAAGGGAAGCAGGGAACTCAGGTTTTTTAGGTGCCAGTTCTCTCAACACCGAAAAGACCCACTTCCCCTGTGCAGTGGGTAGATGAAGACTCTGTTTTCCTACGCAGAGGGGAAGAGTTATAGAGCTTTGCAGCCCACAGCATTGTAGTAAAGGAATTTGCAATTTTACTGTGTGACTGTCAGCTGCAAAACCAGTATCCCCACAGTGATGCTAGAGCCACTTCATTGCAGGACTTGTCAGTTGCAGAACTGCTTCCAAGAATCCACTGACATCAGAATACTCTATTGTCCCTGTTCTCCCCTTCATAAGGGGAACTGAATTTTCCTAGTGCTGGCAGAACTGACCTTCCAAAGATCTATATCCCATTCTTCTCTTCTCACTGGTATTAGCAAAGTAAAGTAGAGATACCGTGGGCACAGTGGGACTCTGCTGCTGTCAATCAGTAGCTAAAAACTAGAGGGGAGGATGTATTGGCAGAAGTCTGAGACGGATAATAGGAGTTGGACAAGTGCCAAGATGCACTTCAGCTTAGATGAACCAAATGGCACAGTTTATGCTGGAAGAAGTTGGAAAACATGATCTTAAAACCAAAGCAGAAAAAGATTCTCTAGGGGTTGAGGGTGAACTGAATACGATGTTATCTATCTTTTTTAGAGGATCTGTTTGCCAAAGCATAGCCAATCATAGTTAGCAGCTTATGTAGAAGATAAAAAAAAAAGAATGTGCTTTTCCTTATCACAAACACTGTAAATGAAATTGATCAATTTCTATGCGTAATTTATACCAACTGAAGTGTATTTGGATTTGATATTTGTGCTGACAGCTGCTAGATCTTGCAAGTATGCCACTATCAGGAATCCAGAATGATATTTAGAACACTGTATCACTGATCCAAGTTCACCAGTGGAGAGGCCAAAAACTCCACCACTGAACTGGAGTAGCATTCACTGGAGAAAGAATTGCTGGTGGAAAAAACAAAAGTTTAGGGAGATGGAGGAAATGTGAAAAGAAGTTTAGGGGAAAAAGAGGAAGAGAAGGAGGGAGGAATAGATTGGATGAAGTTGAACCTTGTGGAAAGCTAGAAAGGGACTGCAGAGAAAGTGGAGGAAAACAAAGACCTGAAAAAGAGAGGACTGAATAGTGGAGATTGTGTCAGAAATGAGGAATGCACTAAATGAGAAGAGTGAGATCATCAATCAGAGATTTAAAGGGTACATTTACTGAGAGGATGTGTGGGAGGGTAAAGTCTGCTAGACCTGGGAGGCATACTTGGAGGACTGGCCCAGACTTGGGCCAAGCACTCAGGACCAGAATTTGGGTTGTTGGGCTGGGGTCTTGGCATTGCAGTCATGAATTGTGGACTGCACTGTGATTGCGATATATCCTTCTAGGGAAGCGAAATAACCATTTTCAGGCCTTGGATATGTTCATGAGATCCCCTGGCACGTTGACCAGTTTATACTATGCTGATCAGAAGCTTTGGTGGATAACTGGCAATAAGAGAGGGCAGTTGAGAGGCCTCCTCTTCTTGATCCAACTCTTGTAAGAGGGAGATGTGAGTGAGGTTGAGCTGATAAGGAAGTTGATGCAAAGCAATAGAGATGACAAAAGTTTTGGGGTGAGGAAATCAGGAAGCTAGTGACTTATGTGTGCCAAGTTGCTACTGTACCAGATTGCATGTGAGACTTGAAGGGGATTAGCCTTGGGGTAATGGTGATTCATTAGGATCTATCAGTCTTCCCGATATCAGAATACAAGCCTGATGGGGAGAAGGTAGGAAAGCAGATTTTGTTCATGACAGATAGGGTTAAGGTAGAAATGCTGGGCTAACTATTAAAGGGAAGAGAGTCTTGCAATTGCTTCTGGTTCCCACTAGATTGCCAGTGATTTGCTATCAGTCTGCTGTTGATAAATTCCTGATGGTGTCCCATCAATTACTGTGTTAACAAAATCATCCATTACTAGATGCATTAACAAAATCATATTCTACTAAATATGTTAACAAATGAAGACCAATGGACTCTGTATGTATGATTGTTTTTTAGATTAATTTATATTACACTGAAGTTGTACATGTGAACTCTTAACACTTCTGATAGTAGTACTAATGATAGAAATGGACTAATGAGAAAAATAGACTTTTGGGTTTTATAAATTTCTGAGGCAAAATGAAATGACTTTTTAAAAAATGGAGTGAGCTCTGGCACAAGTATATGAATATAAAAAATCATTTACAGGTAATCCTTGACTTATACTTGTAATGAAGCCTGTCTGTTATGGTTATAAGTCATGATGGCTATAGAACAGGTCATATGACTGATCTGATTTTAAACTTTTGTGGTGGTTGTTAAGTGAATCACTGCAGTTGTTAAGCAAACACTACGGTTTTTTAAGTAAAATTTATTGAGGGGATACAAGCAATAAAGTTATCAACATCCCATGGGAAATATTTTTTTCTATGCAAAAAAAATGAACCTTAAAAACCAGAAGAGTACTTGAGACTTATTCTACTTAAATACTCAGTGTTGTATTTTTTCTCACTGCAATCTACTATACCAGTAAGTTCAATAGCACTAAAGCTATTATTATTTCCAGTTTGAATATTGTGTAGACAAATCAAAGTACATTCCTCTGTAAAGGATTGAAAAATTGGACACAGTGCCATGACCATTCTATCCTAAATACATACAATAATTATAATCCATTCATCCAAAATTGAAATTTCAAATTGAACTATAAAATATTGATTAGGATTATATGTTACATTGGTGTCCTAGTTTCTTGAAAAAACTGCTATTGGCCAAATTCACACAACTCACTAATACCAAACTAAGAAACAAAACAATAACACTGACTAATTTGTTAACCTGGATCTTCAGAATTCCAGGTGACATGAATTCTGACTTCATAACTTTTAGGGATGTGTAAATTATTCATATTATAAATACATTTAAGTTTGGTTAAAAAGCAGATTTAGTGTTTCTATTTTAATTCCAATTTGGGATAAAATGTAGTTTACTATATTGTTCAAGCTATAGGGTTTTTTAAAAAAGGCTTTAAATGTATTTCTTAAAATCTTGCCAAACACTTTGTAAATCTGTTGCAATACACAGTGATTAGATATTTACCCATTAACTTGGAAAGAATTTAAAGCAAACTAATGTAAGCAAATACCAGGCAAGGACAGGAGGTAAACAACTTGACTGGATGCTTATTGGGATAAGATTGCCTTGGAAGCATATATCCTGGTATATGGGATTTCTGAGCAGCAAGAACTTTCACGGCTGCCAGCATTTATACAGAGAAAATATTTAAAGGTAGAAGCAAGTTGTGTGACATGCAGCCCTATTGTAAACTACAGAATTTAACATATTAATATGCCAGCAGATTCCTGTTCCCAATCTGGTGCTTAGGAATCTAGCATCATAAAATTTCTTGCAATAACCAAAAGGCTATGTCAACTTTTCAACAGTCCACCAAACTATGTTAATTATCTATTCTTATTGTGGTCTTGCCGGGGATGGGGGTGGGGTGGG
>JANHFL010003947.1:132454-147117 GCA_032468155.1 Oxyrhabdium leporinum | reverse complement strand
AGACCCATTAAGGACTACTCGTTGAGTACGGTTTGTCAGCCAGTTGCGAATCCATCTGGAGGTGATTCTATCTATCCAACTTTTTTCTAGCTTCCCAAGAAGTAGGTTGTGGTCTACTTTATCAAATGCCTTGCTGAAGTCTAAGTACATTATGTCCACAGTATTTCGCTGGTCTACTAATTTAGTTACTATGTTGAAGAATGAAATAAGATTGGTTTGGCATGATTTGTTTTTAACAAACCTGTGCTGACAGCTAGTTATTACTTTACTCGTTTGTAGATGTTGGCAGATCTGGTTTTTTATTATCTTTTCCAGTATCTTCCTGGGTATTGATATTAAGCTGATTGGACTGCAGTTTCCCAGGTCTGGTTTTTTTCCCTTTTTTGAAGATGGGAACCACATAAGCTGCTTTCCAGTCCTCTGGTAGTTCCCCGTGCTCCAGGATTTTTGAAAGATGTGATACAGTGGTTCTGAGTTGACATCTGCCAGCTCGGTTTAGAACTCTGGGATGTAATCCGTAAGGTGTTGGTGATTTGTATTTGTCAAGATCAGACAGGTGTTCTCTTACTATTTTTTTTTAATGCTTATGCTTATGCTTATTTTAACTTTTATTTGTAGTCTGTCTTTCACAGTTATGTTTTTGGTAGGTTGGGCTGTAGTTCTTTTTGTGTGAAGACCAACGCAAAGAGTATTAAACAGCCCTGTTTTCTCTCTGTTGCCTGTTTTATTATTTATTAAGTATTACATACTGAAGATGCCTCTACTTCTTATCCATCCTAGTTCATTGTATGGATTAGGCAGTTGCCTTTGGGGACTAACTAGGAATTTTTAGAATATTTTTTATTTTACTTTGAGGTTCTTTTTTTAACAAGTTTGGTTAGATATTAATTGAGCAATATTATCTTGTTTGGCATTAGTGACAACTGAGTTATTACATATCCTGATCAGCATCCTGAGGAATCTAGTGTCTGCATATGTGGTATGATCTTATCCAACTTGTCTTTCATAACTGGCTGGCTTGAGAAGGCTGCCAATATAGTACCTGGAATGATTTAGCCCATCCAATACTAATAAGCAGGAATGAGTAGCAAACATGGAATCTTCAGGTTAGGTTTAGGATGACCAGGTTCATAAAGCTTCTAGCTCTTACTAGTTTACAGGTAGTCCTTGACTTACAACTATTTGCTTAATGACACATCAAAGTTACCAAAAATGTTACAACTGTCACATAATCCTGCAATCACATATTGCAATATACACACTTGGCAGCTAGCTTTTATTTACAATGGTTGCAGCATCTTGGTGTCACAGATTGCAGATCGTGGCCTTCCCTGCTCGCTTCCGACAACCACAGTTAATCGGAGAAGCCATATTCACTTTAAAACAGCATGATTCACTTAACAACCACATGATTTTCCTCACAACAGTATCTAGATAAGTAGATCTTAAGGCTATAATCCTATTCATTGAAAAACCTCCAAGGTACAATTATTGAAATATGATGCTCTGCTTTCAGTTTACATTCTTATTTATTTAGACATTTCCATTTGAAAAAAAGGAAGATTCTAGAGATTCCTGGAGCCAGGCTTAGAGATTTAAGATGCCATGCTAGAAAGCAGAAGACTGTGAGTTCGAGTTCTACTGAAGATTTGAAGCTAGCTAGGTGACTTTGGGCAAATTGTATTTTCTTAGCATTTTCTCAAAATGTGGATAGTTATTTTGTCCAAACTGAATTATCAAGTTGAAGTCAAAGAAGTCTAAATTTTTAATTCAAATTCTTCATAGATGTGCACGATTATTTAAAATAAATCATGTGGATAATGTATCTAGCACATGTTATGTTGAAAGTATATATAAACATTTAATAATCCAAGAATCTCTTAAAGCACTAATTAAACATAAACAATATGATGTTGTAAACCAGCCAATTTATGTTTTATTATAAACTTTGCTTTTGTTGGTTGTTTTCTGTGTAACAGAGTATGAAGTACCACAAATAGATTCAATAAATACCACAGAGAGTGGGCTTTCAGTCTAAACATATGCCCCTCAAAATACAAACAACATTCATCCCAGTCTTAAGTTTGTTTATAGAAATCAATACAGGAACTCACACTTTTTTTTTAACCAAGAGAACTTCAGAGAAATTCCTCAAGTAGTTTCCAACCCTTTGCTCAGGAAATACATCTATAGATACGTGCATAACACAAGATGTCAGGAGATTATTCCCACAGTGAACAGGTTCACTTACATCTTTTAGAATCTGTACCCAATCTGATATGTCTTTTAAACTTGAGAGCAGATGACAGGTGTGGAAAAGCTTGAAAGCATTTCTTGCTGACACTTAGCAGAAATAAATATTTCTGTAATGAGTTTCATGTCTGGAGTTTCACTGCAGAGCACCCAAGCACAAGTTTGCATGTAGCCTCTAGCAATGCAATCCTTGCTAGATTGAAATTTGATTGTCGATTGAATAATAAAGTTTCATTTATTAAGTTGCAGAAAATATGTCTTATATAGGATTCAGTGTAGCAATATTGGGCAAGGTATCTTGTGGTCAGATTCTTTGGGCTTTGAAGTTTTAATAAGCATTGAGAAACCCTTGAAGAGACACAAGGGGAAACATTACCAAAAAGTTTGATTAGCACCTGCGTATCAATCCCTTGAAGCTACAGAACCTGACTATGATAACGCATATACCACAAACCTAGGATAGCTCTATTCCAAGAAATTCAGTGAGCAGCACATGTTGTCAACCACATGGTTTCATCGTGTGGGCCTGATCTGTGTTTAATAAATATGGTAAGTTAAACCATATTAGAAATCTAGTTTGGTGTAGTGCTTAATACCCTAGCTTAGAAGCTAGTCAACCATGAGTTCTAGTCCCAACTGAGGCGCAAAGTCAGTTGGGTGGCCTTGGCCCAAACACTGTTACTCAGTCCTAGGTAGGCAAAATGGCAAATTACTTCCCAAAAAAACTGGGAAAGGGACTAGAGTCAACATCCACTAGAAGACACACACTCCCACTCTCAAATAATCCTATTAACAAATGCCCTATCTAGCTTTTCTATAAGTTACCCCAACATACCATAAACGAGATATCTGAATTGTTTTTAGGGCATTATCATAGTTTGACTATAGCTAGAAAATGGAACCTATAAACTTTCCACATTTCCAGTACTGCATTCCTGGCTCTGAGAAACTGTGATGAGGGTTTTTATTTAGCAGATAAGGATGTTAGAAGGAAAACATCTCATGAACCATAATTATGTTTGGGGGGAAAAGAGGTCTCCTTAACCATGAAAGTCTTTACAAGAAAGAAACCAGAATATCTGCTTCCAAATATGAGCAAATGGGATGATCACCCCACTCTTGGAGACACAGGCAACTTCAACTGTTCCTCTGATATTCAAGTCCAGATATTCAGCTACTGTAATAACTTCAGCAGGTTCATTTTTAGCGGTTTCATTGTACTTTTTTTTTTTGCCTCTTAGTGAAATTCATTACAGTTGGTATGGTGTTTATTACAACTTGCTTCTCTGAAAAAGATTTATAGTGACTAAGTTTATAGCCATTTTTTGTTTTGTTTTGCTATGCCTATATACAGTCAGTGAACTCAGCCACTTCAGCAAGCCAAGCTTAAAGCAAGTCATTACTTACCACAATATGTGAACTCAGCCATTATAGAATGATTGTCAAAGAAATGTGGTACAGATCTACTATATCTCTGCATGACAATGATAGCATATTAAACGCTCAGAAAAGAGGTTTTCTGTATCTTTCCCTTCTGTTTTTGGAGTGTATCAGTTTATTCACAAAGCAGTCATTGAAAGCAGAGTCTGCTATCACTGAAAAGTATTTATCTCCCACGCTTAAACTGTCCTGATTTTCTTTTTCGCATAAATACACATGCATTTTGCCAGCAATTTGACTGTCTGAATCAAATAAAAGTGGAAAGTGTCAGAATATAAATAATTCATTCAAGTACTGCAAGTCTTTTACACAAATACTTAGAAAAAGGCACTATGCAAGGACGTGTATCTCCAACTCAAAAAGTGGTCTGAATCCAAACACTATCCACTCTTTGGTTTTTCAACACCAAGCAAGGTTCTTCTCATGTGTAGTGACTTTAAAGTACTACTTTAAATTACTTTCCATTCTTTTATCTCCACAGTTGTTTTTTTCAGTCACAAGTACACAGGCACATACATTATTTCCAGGGCACTGATAATTCCAATCTCATTAAGCCATAGTTTCATTTACAGAGTATAAGCCTGTAAAAATCTATAATATTTACCACATAATCAGCAAAACCTGAAACACTTTTTTGCAAGTAGCAGATGTCTGGAGAACCAGTGAGATGAAGCAGCTCGAGAACCAATTGGTTGAAGTAGTCAAGGTCTATACAAGGAGTTTGGAGACCCATGTTCTAGCTGACCCTCAGCCATAGAAGCTCACTGTGTGAATCTGGACCAGGCACTCTTTCTCAGCCCAAACTACATCACAGGATTGATTGCTGTGGTGCAGAAAAGTAGGCGGAGACAGGATGTCACACTAACCTCCTAAACAAAAGATGGGATATGAATTTAACCAAACTAATTAAGCTTACCAGCCTGTGAAGTATTCACTGCACTCGTTGAAAGTCCTCATTCAGTGGAGTGAAAGGCCAGGACTTTAGATCTACTTTGTAATGATCTGAATTTTTAGATTTCTATTCCTATTCAAATGAAAGTAGATGCATCTTCTAGATCTTGCTATATAATTTAGCAAAGGTTCAGTCTGGAGTATTGACAAAATGTGGAAGAGTATAGGGCAGGCATGCTGCTGCCATATTTCAGTACACTCAAATGGACTTGGAACAGGTACTGAACAAAATTACTACGTATCTTCAGTCACACCGCTATTTTTCTGAAAAGTATTAGAGATGATGTCACCAGGGTTTACAACAGCACAAAATTGTACAATCTTAGTTTGATGGCTAATTCCCAGAGTGGCAAGGAGATGATCATCACAAAATGTTTGTTGAGACACTATAATACAAACATGGCAAATATGGTATAATAATTTACAATCCGGCTTCTAGGGGGGGGGTCTTAAGGGTCTACTGTACAGCAATTTAGACGGAGAAATTGTATGCATAAATCTGTATCTTTGTACATGTATGTATATATAATTTTCTTTGACATATTTTTCCTGAAATCATCATATACATAAACTAAAATAAACAACATGCACAACAGAAAATGTATGTATAGCTTTTTAAAAGCAACTTATAGGCATGGGATGATTGATCCCACACTTGCTAACCTCATTTGGGGAAAATGGTATTTGCTTCAAGAGCAATGTTTGAATAAAAATACAGTAGATTATAAACTGCTGAGCAAATTTAAACCACACAAGCAGTACAATCATTGCTACAAATGTTATGGATTCACCAATTCAGATTGCCAGTTTTCAAAAACATTGCTTGAGAATGGCTTGAATAATGTCTACCCACAGACGACTGTAAATTATTTCAGTTTTCATAATTCAAATGAAAACATTCTTAATCACTTAACCAGAAATAATTTAAACTTTCTGAACCATGACTTGTTCAGGTTTTTTGAATATAATTTCAAAACAAATATTTTGATAGTGATAGTCTAGACACACTAAATTCAGGCATGAATTTATTATCTATTTAACTTTAAAACAGAAACTATGATTTTCCATATGTACAAAGAATGTCTAAAACTGATTGTGTTGTATAAAAATCATATCTATCAAATTTATTACACTGAAATTTTCTAAAGCATAATCCTTAAATTATAATCACATGTAATCACAAGTGTTTACAGTATCTTACTGTACTGTACTTACTTTGGAAGATAATGCCTGTTTAGAAAGCTACTTAATGTATCTTTTATATTATTTGTATCTCAGAAAAAATAATTTCCCCTTTTTTTGGCTCAGATCTAGCAAAATGTTTAGTACTGGAGGAACTGGCAGCTTAAATTTATCTAGTTTAACTCAGAAAAGGTTATTTGGGGCTGTAAGTTTTCTTGACTTAAGCTCAAGAAATGGAAATAACTGCATGAGGAATTAAAGCAGTTGAAAAAATATTTCTACCAATAATTCTACACTGTCGATGTAAAAACAACAATCCAAGGCTAAGAAGATAATTTTATCAACTTCTCAAGTTCTGTTAATTTAACCTGACATTGCCTCACAGCATTAATATGTGCTGGTAATATTGAAGGAACATTTATGATTTAATTATACAAGTTGGCTTGGAGACACAGGTGGGAGCTTTTGTTGTGTCTGTATTATTCATTACTAGTTTGGCCTGAACTAATATAATTTTGATTTCAGCAAATATATTCATTAAACGACTATTCATTTTAAAAAGCTAACAAAATAATAATTATAGAAATCTTTTTACAAGGCTTTCCAAGCCAGGTTTTCATGGACTGGCAGATACTGCAGATGTTCACACAGTGTAAATTTAAAGTCTAGAGTTATGTAACAATACAGATTCAAATCAGAACATGTGATTTGAAGCATGTATGTAGCATCTATCAGGAATACTTTTAACATTCTCTTTTTGTAGATTCATGCTACAGGAAAAGGTCCTTGGTTTAGGGTTTCTAAGCAAATATTATGTGAATGTCCACACATGCTCTTCATCACATTTTCCCCTCTGAATTCAGATCACTGCATAGCCCTATTAAAAATTGGACCTGTGCTATAAAGTAGCAATCTGGAAATTAGCATTTAAAAATTTGGACTAGATAAATTTTCAATTAATGTGAGATGAAATTAAGGTTCTCAGTATAAAATTGTGCCTAAACATAAATAATATTTAGACATATTATTTCAAGAAGGATATTGCCTTTGTTTATTAGACTCTTCCTGCTCAAACAAGGCCTTATGCCATGAAGCATTTTAAATTGAGAGCTATATAGAAATTGACAATGTCCCTTCAGGCAATATTAATCATGAATGCAAGGCTACCTGAAGCCATTTAGGAGGCGAACACATTCCAATAATTTATATTATGTAGGACAATAACCATAATGTGAAACCTGCATTTCTGACGCTAACACTGGCATGGAGGAGGGGAAAAAATTCAGTAAAGGAATCTAGAAACTATATTGCAAAAGTGATAGAACCACATACAAAATTTTAAAAAATTCAAATAGGACAAAATTGATAATTCATTTTAATAGAATTATTTTTAATACAGTAATCACAATCCTGTCAAATCTCAATCGGGTAATTGGGGCAAACAGATAAACAGTTACTAAAAATGACAGAATATGAAGCCAGGAATAATCCTTGTAACAAATTATTTTCCTTGAAAATATGTTCTTTTTCTGAGACATTTGGCAGGACTCCGTGTAATGACTGACTTTCTGGGATTTTATTGTTGTAAAAACTTTTCTTTGTACTCGTTTTTTTAAATTTGATTCCCCCCTGCCTTTATTGTCCAAAATAAACATAATGTATAACAAGAAGCACATTCCAAATGTCCCTGTCTTTGCTGAGCAGTTGCACAGAGGTTTATTTGGCAGCTCTTTGCTTGAACTGAGACCTGGTAGAAGAGAATCTCAATGAAAATATATGACAGGGAGTTAACTGATCCTGACACTTTTGTTGTTGTTATTCAGTCGCTAAGTCATGTCCAACTCTTCATGACCCCATAAACCAGAGCACACCAGGCCCCCCTGCCCTCCTCTGTTTCCAGGAGTTTGCCCAAAATCATGTTTATTATGTCAATGACACTATCTAACCATCTTATCCTCTGCTGTCCCCTTCTCTTTTTGCCTTCAATCTTTCCCAGGATATCAGGGTATGTTCCAATGAGTTCTCTGTTCTCATCAGGTGGCCTAAGCATTTGATTTTCCATATCTGTCCTTCCAAAGAATGGTCAGGGTTGATTTCCTGTAGAATTGACTGATTTGATCTCCTTGCAGTCCAAGGGACTCTCAAGAGTCTTCTCCAACACCATGACACTTTACTTCTCATTAAGTGAATAAATAACTGCTCTACTATACTGTAGGAAGAAATATCTATCTGGTTCAGTTCCAAGCCAGGAGAAAGGCACTGGAAACAAAATAGAGGCTGGAGGCTTTTGGAAACAGGGTCCATTTATTGATGAAGAAGAACCACCAAGCATGTGTAATTCTGGGCAGCTGACCACATGGAGTTCAGAGTGAGGGGTTTTTATATCTTCTCTTGGGCTTTGCACTTGAGCTTCCTGTTCCTGTGCAAGAACATGTATTCTATTGGCTGTTGTAGTGGTTATGTAGGGGTCATAGCTGGCCTATAGGTTGTCTGAGCTAAGTTTGGTTGACATTTCTGAGGGTGATGCAATAATTAATGGCTTTGCCCTGTTTTGGCTCTTGGGTAAGGGCTAATCTGCCTTTGTTCAGATTTTGCTGCAAGGAATAATGGATTATCAAATCTGCATTTCTAAACCTGCCCCAACTCAGTATCTGCTTGGGGGCAGGGAGCTGGGGCTCTGAGTCTCCCTTAAGATTTTTTATTTATCTTTTAGGGGAAATATTTTGTCCTGCCTTTTTAAAATATTCTGCAAAAAAATTGATTCTTCTAGGAGGCGGGGTGGCTTTCCACAATACTGTACATCCTGAATACAGATATAATTATTAAAGAATGTTTAATAAAATATATGTTTCATTCAGAATTCAAACAACAACAATCTGCAAACTCAGTTTGTTTCACTCGATTACACTCTACTTCAAGGAAAATATCACCTGGGGTAATTGAATGTGAACATTCATTCCATTATCATGTGTAAATTCAGCCACTGCACAAGATAATAATTTGTAACTTGAACAGATTTAAAGTGCTGATTTCATTTCTAAACATAGGGGTCTGAATAAGGAAACAATACAAATGGAAAAGCTAGCAATTTTGATAGGCGTAGAATATGGAATTATCAAAGTAGGAACCCATTAGGATTTGGGATTTTATTTTGCATTGTTCTCATTAATAAAGCACAACATTACAGCAGAAAGATACGGAAATCTTTCAAAATAGCCACAAGATAAGACACACAGATTTTTTAAAAAATAGAATGAGGACCCTAAAAAGCAGATATAAACTTATTTTATTTCCTATTAAAAATTATCTTGCATCTAAATCTCTAGGGCGATCTAAGTTTTCAGTCAGTAAAATATATTGAAAACATATCAGTATCAGGCAGAAGCTTTAACTACAAACTTCTTCTGAACTATTTTGTATGCTTTTAGAAAAGATTGCCTAACTTTTGAATTAGATCATCAGTGAGAGTGTTAATCCAGTATACACATGCACGTGCACACATACTCAACAGATATTCACAAACATGAGAGAAAAAGAGAGGAAGGAGGGAGAGGGAGAGGGACAGAGAAGGAGAAAGAGATAGGTTTATGATTTTTGTTTCAGAGACTGACAACTGCATATATAATAAAACAGAAAACAATGCCATACAATATATTAAATTGGCACCACAGCATGGAAAAATGACCGGCATGAAAAGCAATTATAAGCTGGTCAGTTTGTACAATGACAGTAATGAAAATGCCTTGTGTTATACACAGTTGCAAAATGTTCCATCTTTTTCTGTGAAGGTGAAAATAACTGGAGAGTTTTGTACATCTTTAGTTAAGAGGGAGTTCCTCTTTTCTTGTGTTTGGCAGCAAAGTTCTGTACAATGACATTGTGTGCAAAGCACTGGATAGCTAATCATAAAGCAGGAGAAAGTGGCAGAACTGGTACTAAAAATACACTGAAACAAACTATATTATACTATACATCCATTCTTACAGACTTGGGATTATTACTGAAAGTGATTGGAAAATTTTGTACAATAGTCTTACACCTTGTATTATTTCCTTATCTTTTACAAATTCCAGCTATGGCAAGCATAGATGAAACATTATTTCTGACTTCTGCAAAGTTATCCTATTCACACTTGTATATATGCTCCTTAAAACTGTTATGCTGCATTATACTTTTCTTTTATATTCTTCAAAATATACTGTTAAAGAACTATGGTGTGGAAATATTAAAACATCTAAGGCCAAGAGATACATCTACATGTCTTTGGGAGTTTAAGTGCAGTAACAGCTGCTTTTTAACATTTTACTATGAAGATATTTGGCATTACTATGAATTGTGACTGTTCTTCACATTTAGATCTAGAAACTAATATGAGAAACATGGGCATCTAAAATGCATCCCATGCCAATTTTCTGGGTTTTCCCAGATTTGTAAATTTAATTTGATCTTTTTGCTGTAATATAAAATTTGAACTATAGTTATATTTCTTCACTAATGGAATCTTCTAGAAAATATCACACTACCTATAGTTGGTATAGTAGATATATTATTAATATTTGGTAACTTAGTAAAGAAAACTTAAAAACTGTTAAGTTAAAATGAGGTAATATTAGAAGTTTTCTTTTTTTATTTTAGTATAATCAGTATAGCATATTGAATCTAATTCAATGCTTTATTCAAAAATTATCTTGTATTTTTCAATTTCTCAATACATCTAATTATACAAATAGTAATTTGCATAGTTTAATACACTTTTTCATTACATTATTTAGATCATATTTAAGAATGTAATTATGAAAACAGTTAACTAACAAAATATTCTCAGAGCCCTGTAGATGAATTAGCTTCACAAAAAATGAACAGAAAAAAATGAAATATGACTAATATTTTCATATACTTTAATTATTAATTGTTAATTAAACTTTTACTGTATTTTAAAGAAATTCTAAATAATCCTCTTTAGTTAGAAGTTAGCTTAAATTTAAATGTTATTTTTCACAAAACACAGATATTTAGATTGATTAAACATATATATGTATATATTAGATTGATTAAACTGTATATTTTCAAAAAGATCAATGGATAATATTTTTTCCTAAATTATATTAGACTTTAAAATTATGAGGTCTAAAGAATTAGTAAAAGGTAATCAGAAACAATCTGTCTTTTCAAATATTTTTCTGCTTATTGGTAGATTTCCCCCCCAAAAAAATAGTTCTGTGCTCGTAGTTATTTTGTATTATTTCCCAAATATTCTTATTTTGTACTTAGTAATTTTAACTTTGAAGATAAAGCTCTTTATCTTGAACATATTTAAAGGAAGAAAATTGCTTTATGTGAAAAATGTCAATAGTAATTTGTCTTCCAAAGAAGACATATCCTATGAAAATAACAACAGTCAATCAGAAGAAGTACCATTTTAAAAACTATGTTTAATGAAACAGCTGTAATTATAGTCAATAACATACTGATCATTAAGACAGAAGTCAATTACTAATAGGTCACTAAAATATAATCAGATTTTTCACTTTCCCACATATTTCAATGCTGGTAAGTATAGACCTGCTGTGAAACTTCAACTAAAGTGTATTTCTCTGCAGGTAACCTTTATAGAACTAGATATGACAGACGTTTAGGCTCCAGCATTAATACGTACTACTTCTACTTAAATTGTACATATCCATGGGAAGTACTCACTAAAATCACACAATGAATAAGGAACACCAGCATATTGGAAATAACTTAAGTCTGAAATTGGCTATATATTATTTCATGGTCCAACTGTCCCCTTTAAATGTTTGTGTAGCCATAGCAGTCCATTTCCTATAAGTAAGTTTGGAGATAATACTAGAAGACCAGTAATATAAACTTCTTAAGGGGTCTAGGACAACTCGCCACACCAATTCTCCATGGCCAACTCCCCACAGAACAAAGTCACCATGGGACAATTCAGTGCTGAATTAACCATTTCATTCAGTTACTTTTGTTATTGGTGACTATATTTTTGTTGAAATTATTATAGTTCTTGTATTTCTGGATTGATTTTCTCCATTTTATTATTATTGGCCATGGTTCTGTTGAAATTAATTTAACTTTTGTATATGTATTGTCTTTTGTATTGTCCTGTGATGAGTTGTCTGAGGGCAAACATTGGAAGTTGTCCTGCTAAGAGTTGACCATGGCGAGCTGACTATGGCGAATTATCCCATTCCATTCTTAAGCCTCTAAATCACTCTTTCCAATCAAAGAACTAACTGGTGTGGTTTCAGCCCTGCTGTGCATGTATAATCCTGGCTGTTCTCTCCATATACTATTGGAACAGTGCAATTGTTGGTAAAGTCAAAATATTATAGTGTATGTATTTTACATTTAGTGTCTAAACTAAGTCAAAATATAACATGTTAATAATGTCACTATACTCTCTGGATTCAAAAAACATGGTTGCAGTATTGCCATTTGGTAAGGTGCCAGACCTGGGCTGCAAAAGTATGGACACCCACTATCCACAGCAAAGAGTTACAGAAAAACCTACCTCACTGATCTCATCTAATAGCCATTTGGATTTTGGGAGTTCATATCTGATAACCCTATCATTTTGTGCTATAATTTTTTAAATAAAGTAAAATATGGAAATTTATCAATTTCAAAAGGACTGGGTTTTACAAAATTCTGTTCAATTAGTTAACAGTATAACATTAATAGAAAAATGCCTACAAATGTAAGTGATTTAGTTGGGGCACACATTAAAAGCCAGATGAATAATTAATGTCCTCCCCAACAAGATAATGGTGGTTGTGATAGCTTCTAAAACAGCTGTTTCTTCAGCACACCTAATATAACAGCAATTGAAAAGGGGACTAAAATCTGGCAAGTCACAATAAAAAACTGATGAATTACATAGGACTTAATGAGTAGCAAGCTATGCAAGGCTGATTATGTTTGCTTGTATGTAAAATAATTCTGATGATCAGTAGTAAATTTAGCATTCAGTGTTGATTTTACAAAAGCGCTAGAAACTGTTACTCTCTTTCATTTTGCAGCCTTTATCTTTAAACAAAGGTGTTGCCTCAGCAGTAAGTCCTATTGACTGAAAAAGGTCCTTGAAAACAGAACTTTTCAATTTTAATTTCAGATATCAGCATTGAAAGGATACAGCATTGAAAGCCACTCCTTTGCTGTTAAGGACTGCTACTTTACCAGTTATTCAGACTGCATATTGTGATTAATTAAGATTAAACAATGTTTCTGTTCTGTCAAAATATTTAAATTCACATTCATAATGCCATTTTACAGAGCTTAATACATACCCTGACCCTATATTGTTGAGAGCAGTGATCTTAAAAACAACAGCTGACATTTTAAGAAAGAAAGCAAAGCTGTTTTTCATTCGTGACAATCTGGAATTTGAGCATCTTCCTTTTTGGCTAAACGGCTTAGGAAAAAGAACAAGAAAATCTCAGAGGAAAATGTGTACTTTTCTACAGTCTTTTGGTATTCAAGTTCAATTAAGGCAACCAGGTTCATTCCAAATTAAATGCAGCCATCTTGTTGAGGAGGCGGGTATGAACCACACCTATTCTCTAAAGAAACCCAAGGCTACAGCTGTTGCCACTTTATTTCAAAACAAGGTTCATAAACAGGTTACACAAAGGCAGTAAAATTTTGGTGCCAAGCAACTACACCCTCAAAAGACAAAACAAATGAAAAGCTCTAGCAATAAAACTAATGTAATTTAAACAAACTATTTATTGCAATTAAATTATCCTTCTCACATACATTAAGCAAATTGCTGTTGCTTCAGAAATTGAGGTTCAGAATAATTTCATCACTATTTTTAGTAGAGAACTTCTACAATTTTGCTCAAAGCATATTTTAAAATAATATGATCTGTACTTCAAAGAATAGCTAGACGGAATTCCAAAGAATAAACTTAAATTAATTGCATTGCAGTTCTCAGAGCTCAAGGAAAGATACCAGAACACATATACCAAGGGATATCATAAACATATTTAAAACTGCATAGGTTAAGAAATTACATTTAGAAATCTGTAGATTGTAGGGGAAAATAGATTGAAATGCATGGTTAAAGAGGATTTTTGTGTAGTTATTTGTTGTTTTAAATAAAGATCTATTGGATTTATGAGCCAGAATTGAGCAGACATACAATTTAAGAAATTCTGATATTGTTAAGGATAGAAAAAGAGGTTCAATTACCTTTGTTCACGCATTGTATTAAGTCATAATTCACAGGGTCACGATGTTTCCAGTTTCTAGAAATAGAACTAGATGGCAGATATGGCTTATCTGCTGAGAAGTATTATACACACACACACACACACACACACACACACACACACCGTAGCATAATTATCTTAGGTATTCATCAGGTATTATAGTTTGTCTTCCATTTAGTCAGAACACCAGCTGTTTATAGACAATCAAAACTTCATTTTAACAATAACACAGTATGAACAAATAACACTACATTGTTTCTGTTTAAAGGAACAAAACTCCACATAAAGGAACAAAACTCCACATGTACAGAATATAGTTCTCTTTATCAAAAAAAAAAAAAAAAGAGCCACGACAGTCTTTGCCATTTCTTTTAGGAAGAAAAGTAATGGAATTGATCCAGTAGCAGCATCTCCACTATGATGTCCTATTTTGTACATCCTGCAGATCAGAGGTGAAATCTAGCTGGTTCTCACTGGTTCAGGGGAACCGATAGGGAAAATTTTGATTGGTTCGGAAAACCGGCAAATATCACCTCCAGCTGGCCCCGCCCATCACCACTCACCACTCACCCCGCCCTCTGCTCACCCCACCCCAGATTTCTG
>JANHFL010003947.1:80038-92977 GCA_032468155.1 Oxyrhabdium leporinum | reverse complement strand
CAGACACAAATTATTACTAAAATCTGATAAAAACAATTTAAAATGGAATTGGATAAAATACAATTTAAAATGAAATTAGAATAAAATATGATTTAAAATGAAATTGGAATAAAATACAGTTTAAAATGAAATTGGAATTAAATACAATAATTTAATATATAGATAAATAAAATATGATAAAATTATATTTCGGTATCACCCCTACAATCTACTAAATAATTACTATTTAATAATGTAATAATGACTGCATTAATATTTATAAAAGAATACAAACTAGATACATTTAATAAATATGCTTCATAAATAATAAATGAAGGATATTTAAACATAATTTTTATTCATTATATATTTACAATAAATCCTTTTGGATCAAGATAGTTAAGATGGCTTGATCTGTATAATCAACAGATTTAAGATCTATTTAAAGATTTTTTTTATGCCAATAATTCAAGCCACAGAACTTGCATATTATTGCTCTATGGCTATGGACCTCTAAAGAAAATATTCTTGGTACCAAGGCACCAAGAAAAGAAAACCTTTCTTTCCTTGCATGTGTTTTTGCACAGTTAACTTTGGGTGTTTCTGAGTTTTTTCTCTTATTTAGAAATGATCAATACATTGTTTAGATATACAATGCTAAGGAATTGCTTGTGTACAACTGCTTTGGTTTTCCTCAAGCTAGCATCCACCATCTGTTTTGATTACAGTTCCTATCAGTTTATATCAGTATCAACAATCATGATTAATGGTCAAAAATAACAGTCAGCCTTGTGAAGTAGTCCCCAGAAATACACCCTCTGACCTGCTTATTAATGTGACATTAACAAAATCTTGTAAATCTGAAAGTACATCTCACTCCCATCTCCTTTACATCCAAAGAAACTAGAGAAGTTTGCTCTGCTCAAGTATTTGCTTCAGGTGCTTCTTATCCAACGATTTCGCTGGCTGTGTTTCTTTTCCATTTCTAAAAATCATTCCCACATACTATTACAATTTGTAAAATAAAACATCCTGAGAGATTTATTTTTATCATATCTATGTTAGTTTATGGACACATGACTTTGAACAAGTGCCCATAAACCCACATTAAATTAAAAAAAATTATGAATCAAGTTGGTTTGAAAAATCAATGTTTCATGGCTGACATCAGCTCCTCTCTATTCTAACTGATTCAATAAAAAACTTTCATTTCACTAGTGGAAGAACTTTGTATGCTACTTTATGCTTTTTCTCAGGTTTTGTTGAAGTAGTTTTTAATCTCTGGCTGACTGGTTGTTTTTTATTTTTTAGATGAGCAAGACCAGGAAACAGAATCAAAGCCACAGATGTTAAACCCTAACCTCAGCCCTAACAAAGTACAATTAAATGACTGTCCAAGAGATTCTGGTTGCTATATCTCACCGGAAATATCAGACAATAGTAAAGAAGATCTGGATGCAGAAAATCTGTCTGACATCATCCAGAAAATTTCCATTGCTGAATCAGATTGAAACTTGTTTACATTTCCAGCAAATTATTAATACTTATTTGGGAGTTTCAAGAAATGCACTGAAAGATTTGTTTGTACAAGTATACAATAATCATAGTATACATTATTAATTTTGAGGCTGTATTTCATTTTATCTATCAAATTTTGCAAACAAATAATATAAATATCCTATATTATTATTTGCAACTTTCTTAAAATATACTAATTGGATTTTATACAGAATTCATTTAAGAAGTTATATTTCTACAATATGAGTAACATTATTTTATAATTCTGTTTACCTAAAAAAATATTTAAATTTAAATATTGTAAAAATGTATATAATTACTATCTAATTTGAAAAAACTATATAGCTATCCTTTTAATCTAATGCTATATTTCTATACAGTACTTTTTCCTAATACAATTGAAGTGTATTGAGCTAATTTTTTTCATATAAATATTGCTATGCCTATTTTAATTAATCCACTGTAAAGAATGATGTATAATAATTTAAAACAGTTTATATTACTTTAAGGTAAATGAATATATATCTACATAAATTACATTATTTATGACATTTAATTCTGGATCCTGATACTTCATCCATATGTTTATTTTTTCCCATCTATTTCATTATTTTATTCACAGTGTAGAAGATTAATTATTAGCAGGAAGTAATTTTCTTTTCTCAAAATCTTTCTCAATGTGTGTGATTTACAAATAGACATTTAGGAATATATATTTATTACCAAGCATTTTTTTAAAAGTTTGTATCATTGTCTATTTCTCAGTAATGTTACATCAGCTTTATTTTATAATGATATATAAATATTCTCTTGCAAAATAAATTGAGTATGTGCTATGAAGTCAGTATCAACACTTTAGTGACCATATAGTAATTTGTCTACAATGATCTGAATGCATCCGTCTGCTCAGCATTTCCCAACTTGCTGCTGCTGTAACTATGTCCACCCATCTGATACATCCTCTTTCCTTTCATCTTTCCCAGCAATATTGATTTCTGAACCATTGCATAATGTGTCTAAAGTATGACAAAGTGAGCCTAGCTATTTGCACTTTAATTGAGAACAGAATATTGCTTTGTTCGTTGATCCATATGCTTCATTTCTTGATAATGTGTGGTATTTTCAAGAGTTTTCACAACACCATAATTCAAAATAAAATAATGTCACTGAACTGTAATGTAAAGATTTTTCCTAGATTTTTCAGCTGAGACGTTTATTTCAATTCTGTAATCGTACAACTTTGAAAAGCGGGTCATCTAATTTGGTTAATGAATTTGCATAAAGTTCTTTGAGTCTAATTTGTCTCAATTTTTTTCAGAAATGAACTATACTAATACAGCTAAGGAGATCTACATTAGGATCAAATGCAGATACTGGCCACACCATTATCAAATCAAACAGAACTGATATGACTAACCCTATTGACATGGTTGCAATCTTCAAATAAATATAAATTATAAGTAGCTCTGCAAATAATATATTGTGATATTTGTCCAGAAGAAAGGGTAATTCAGGATGATAGAAATAAGGCCCTAGCAATTTTAGAAAGTGTATTTCAAATTGGATTTGAAATGAACAATAAAGCATACTTTCAGTATTGTCAAGTGCAAGTCAGGTGGGAAAGAAAGACAATTATTTTTTGCAGTCTGTTCACTTTCTGACCTTATTTGTTGAGGTAGGTTTATCTGAAAGCATGTTCTGTTTAACTTCAGTTCTGTTAAAAACCCATGGTTTAGGTATAGGATGGCCTCACTAACTTATGTCTTTATTTTAGTTGCATAAATTGCTGCAGTATTATTGAGAAAGGGGAGAGTCTATAAATCTCCTGTTTAAAAGTTTAGGGAATGTGGTTGGAAATATCATTTCTGCCTGAGAATTGTTACTAACCAACTTAAAAATATTTACGATAGACAAAGTGTGACCTATTGTTCTTAAAAGCAGAATAAAAGGAAGCTGTTCTTTTTTTATAAGAATTTTCTTGTTAACTATGTTTTCACTGTAAACCACCCAGACATAATTTAAGTGAGATGTTAGATGTTGAGAAATTAAATTTACTTATAATTTACTCTTACTACTGCGCTCATGGATTAAAATACCACTGTAGAACTGTAACAAAAGAGTTCATTGGTGACTAAGTCAGACAAATAGCAATGTAATTAGGATTTATGTTCAACTTCTACAACAGTTCAGTCATATCTCTTACCCTCATAGAATTAGGCACGCCACTACTGTCAGTTTTTACTTATTTTTACTAGAAAAGAAAATAATACAAATTTAGAAATGATTTAGAAATAAGGCCCAAACAGTCATTCTTATGCAAGGATCTCAAATCTGTACACTGCATGCAACTTTCTGAGTCATCTTCATCTTTTGTATGCAACAACATCCTAGGACAGGGGTTTCAAATTGGTGGCCCATGGGCCAGATGTGTCACGTGCAGGCCTTACCCATCCCAGCTCTGCAAAGGGAGAAAAGTCATGATATGTCACATGATGGCAACGTGATGCCATGAGTTTGACACCCGTGCCCTAGGAGATGAGGTACAGAATCAGATAGATTTGGGGAGGAAATATTTTGTCTTAGAATTGCATCCTTCTTCTTTTAACCTTGGTTGATCCAAAAACACTGGTTATTTTTGTGGAGGAACAGGCAAAAAATATTTGTGGCTATCAATCTGTGCAAAAGATCCTCTTTAGGAATGGGATATGTGTAGGAAGAAAAAAATAAAATCTTTTGGAAACGAAGTATACCCCTTCCCTAAATAGCTGATGAAAAAAGGGTATGAAAAATCAAAGTGGAAGTGCAGAAAAGCATAGGAATATACATTTGTGTATCCCTTAATTTCCTAACTTTTTTAATTTCATGTTTTGATTTGATGTTGAATATTTGTTAAGAGACAAAATGTAAATGAATAGTGAAATCCCTACTGAGTTCAACTATGGAGACACGGAATCAGGACCAGAGGGTTTTTTATTGTTATATTGTTTAATGCATAACATTGTATTGTTCATTTTCTTGACTTTTGACTTACTTGGACTTTTCTATCAATGTTTGAAAAGCCTTCGATATTGCATCAGTGGATTAATTAGTAGTTCTTATGTAGCTTTCATGATTATTTGAATTCGAAGCCTCTGTGTTCAAGTGTTAAGAGGGAGGCATTAAACATTTACCTGAAAGAATTAGCTTCAGATTGTACAAATGAAAGTCCAGGTAGAACTCATCTAATTAAAACTTATTCAACTGAAAATCTTATTTATCAGAAATGAATGTTTCTTCTATCAATACCATCAACAAACTATTCACATGAGCAGCTATCAATAAGCAAGAGAGCTTCACATGAATGTCAATTAATTTAATTTGCTTTTCAAATAAACATGCTCTCCATGTGTGCAGTTTAAGTACTGCTTTGTGTATCCATCACATAAAAGTCAATTAACCTCAATTTCAGTTATTGGGCTTGAATAAAATAACCCCAACTGAGATGCTATTGTTTTATTCTCTGCTATTGGAACACAAATGCAAAAATGTGGGGAGAGGTGGCTTTCTTCCCAAACGTTTTATTTTGGAGAGGTATAGACTAAAGCATTCAATCAATCAATAAAACAAATTGTTTTATATTTCCATTGTGCATTCTCTGCAATTTTAAAAGATGTCACTGTTTAGCAAATACCTTATCAGAAGAAAGTTATATACAGCATTTTGTGCAAAATGTAAAGTTGTATAAGAAGATTTTGAGGTATAGTAATTCATATTTACACTAACCCCTCTCTTGATGGAAATGTTGTTAAAGATAACGTGGATAGTTCTAATTGTGTAAAATGTTTTAACCTTTAGCCTTGGATTATCAGCATTTACAGATGATATAAAAAGTGTTTGCAATGTAAGAGGACCTTTGAAAACTCGTGTGGAATCATGCAAGCAGCACTAATTGAAGGCCCATCAGTGGTTTAGAAATAATTGAACCAAAAGTAATTGGCTGAAGCCAGGATTACTGGTTTGGGAATGCACCAATTTCAGTCTGCTTCTAATATTGCAGACAGGTATTTAGAAAGCACACTTGACTGGAAGGTTAGTTCATTATTATCTCCTATGCTAACTTTGTTTCTGTACATCAGCAATTCCTTTGCTAAAACATAGCCATGCTGTTATTGTTCAGTGATCGGATAATATTATGTAACTTCTTTCAGCAACTAGTATATTACCCAATTTAAGTAATGGCTGCCTGGTGGCTCACTTGACTGTTGCATTCAAAAAACACCCGGACACAGCTGAATTAGTATACTTCTGTTTATGAAATCACTTCCATATTCTCCCCTCTAATTACCACCTTGCAAACATCCCAAATCCACTCATCCTAAAAGCATTACAAAACCCTGCCTACTTGTGTTTTCTGAAAAAGCAAAACAACTTTTTATTTTTGTCTATGGAAATTCTCAGTGATCCAGATCATGACTGTCCAAAGGGGCTTTTTCAAAAGGCAACTGGACTTTCTTTGTTTTTCCTTGAAGACGCTTCACTTCCCATCCAAGAAGTTTCTTCAGTTTTTCTTCAGTTCAGTTCAGTTCTTCAGATAGAATTACAAGCTTAGCAAGCTCTAGCATATTTTCAAACAGTCTTACTTTTTCTGGACTCTTTCCATGTTAAAGTTAATGCTACTCAGTTTTCAGAGAGTTGTGCTAATGAAACACAAAAGGACAGAGCCCTAACCTCCTTTACAAAATTTGGTTTGGATAAATAAAAAGTCCCCTCAATGCAATACTTAAGAATTCTTATTAATTGGCAAACATTCTAGTGAGCCATCCCAGTAGACTAATAAGATATTTGAGATATTTGATGATTAATAACTCATGAAACTGCAGGAACCTTGGATGATAGTGACCATGTCATACTAGAATTCAACATAACACAAACACAAGCAATAGAACATAATGACACGAGAGTCCTAGACTTTAAAAGAGCTGATTTTAATAAACTCAGAGAGAACTTGGGAAAGATTCCTTGGATAAAAATCCTACAGGGGAAAACAACTCAAGAATCTTGGGAAAATCTGCAGATGATACTAAGCTGGCATGAATAGCTAACACCCTAGAAGATAGGCTCAAGATCCAGATGGATATTGACAGACTTGAACATTGGGCCCTATCTAACAAAATGAAATTCAACATAGAGAAAAGTAAAGTCCTACATTTAGGCAAGAAAAACTAAAAGTACACATATAGATTGGGTGAAACCAGGCTTAATAGCAGTAACTGTGAGAAGGATCTTAGAGTCTTAGTGGACAACCAGCTAAATATGAGCCAGCATTGTGCAGTGGCAGCCAAAAAAGCCAATGCAATCCTAAATTGCACTAACAGAGGGATACAATCAAGATCAAATAAGGTACTAATACCACTCTATAAAGCCTTAGTAAGACCACACCTAGAGTACTGCATTCAGTTTTGATCACCACACTATAAAAAGATGTTTAGGCTCTAGAAAAAAGTACAGAGAAGAGCAATCAGGATGATTAGGGGACTGGAGACTAAAACATTTGAAGAATGGCTACAGGAACTGGGTTTGGTGAAGAGAAGGACCAGGGGAGGCATGATAGCAGTGTTCCAATATTGAGGGGCTGCCACAGACAGGAAAGGGTCAAGCTATTTTCTAAAGCACCTATAGACCAGACAAGGAATAATGGATGGAACTAAACAAGGAGAGATTTAACCTGGAAATAAGGATAAATTTTCTGACGATAAGAACAATCAACCAGTGGAACAGCTTGCCTTCAGAAATTGTGGGAGCTGCATCACTTGAGATTTTTAAGAAGAGATTGGACTGCCATTTGTCAGAAATGGTGTAGGGTTTCCTGCTTGGGCGAGGGGTTGGACTAGATAACCTACAAGGTTTCTTCCAACTCTGTTAATCTGTAATCTGTAATCTACAGGTTAGGGATAAATTGTATTGGAGAAAATCTATCTATGAGGTCACTAGGAGTCAAAAGTGACTTGATGGCACATAATCTGTCAATAAAATGACTGATCACAGTTATTTCACCTTCTTGACCACTGCTTTTGCAAAATAGTGTGTTTTTAATGATTAGATATACATAAGAAAGCATTTGCAAGGTTTAAGAATCTGTAAACTAAAACATCAGTTTTGAGATATTATGTTAATAAAATAGTTCTGTGTAATAAAAAAGTTCTGTTGATGTTAGTGCAATAGATTTAGGAGCAATAGTTTTCAGGATAATTTACCAGATCATATGCTTCTAAAACCATGGTAACTATACAACAGAAGTATTCACAAACTGTGAAGGAAATTTTACCAATTGTATCTGCTTCTACAAAATCTCATCAGTTCATTATGGAAAGATAGTGCAAATAGAGACAAATGATCATAAGACCTTTAAAGTCATTTTTAAAAAGTCACTGTATAGTGCAACTCCTAGGATTTAAACATGATTGTTAAATTTGCAGAAATACCAGTTACAAATTATTCATAGAGTAAGAAAAAAATTAGGCTGTTGACAAAATGTCAGTACTTACTAGCAAAGTTGTATTAGCAGGGGGTTTGGTTATGTAATATTTGTAGATTTCTGATTGTAAATTGAGAGACTTTTAAGGCTGTGTTGGAGGGTGATATTTCATAACTCTTGAATGATTTTATTTTGAAATGCTGACTTCAGAAAAAGAACAAGAATGCTACAGATGAACTTTGATGAAAGGATGAACTTTAATGAACAGATGAACCTCACAGGAATTTTTACAGAAGAACAAAATACTTATGAGCACTCAGTTTTAAAGAGTAATTATACAGCAGTGCCATGGAAATTAAGAACAAAGTTCATGAGAATCAGTTAGGAACAGAAGCATGTAAGAGAAGGGCTAGAGATACAATTTACTATCAGGTATTTGTGCTCAAATAGAGGTCACAGTTTAAGCATGAAGAATACATCAAACTTACATAAATAAAAATGTCAAGAAATTGGTGAAAAACATGAAAAATCCATTAGGTCCCATGGCAGAAAGTAACAATGGATATATCTTAATTTCAAAGTAAGGAGTATCCTGTTCTGATTGACTACTATAGAAAGGATATATTATTTGGAAAAGTATATTAGTAATGCTGCTATTATACAAAGTACATCATATTTACTTGACATGATCCTTTAGAAGTAATATCGATTCTCACTTTAGTTCAAACTAAATTTTTCAATTTGTGCAGTGATGAGGTTTTGTACATACTACTTCCTATCCTTAAGCTTAAACCAATGATTGTCTAATGCAAACAGTAAAAATAATATTTAAAAAGTTAAAGTTAAGTCAGATTTATGACCTAGCTTTTGACATATGGAAATAATTCATTAGCTGTGGTCAATCTAGAGATGTGTGTGGCTCCCACACAGCTAATGTTCCATAAATCTTTTAAAAACTTGGCTGTTCTCCCAGATGTTGGAGAACACTGCCTATACAACGTTTATTTCTGTTATAGGAAATGTATTTATCCAGGGGCATGGATCATTTTTTTCTTTTTTTCTTTTATTTGTAAGCCACCCAGAATTGTTGTGCAGCCTTTAAATCTTGTAAATCACCAACTGACGTTTAAGGCGTAGATACTTAAAATCAAGACCACCCATGACATTTTGTTATATTGTCAAGGGAATGTGAAAAAAAACAATTGAGATCAACAACACCCCCCCCACACACACACACAACAAAATATTATAAGAAGAAGATAATGTGAATATTCTGCAAAGTAGGTTTGTTTGTGTATTTTCCCATCTTACAATGGCAACTTTGGATGGCTAACAAAATTAAAACTCAATAGAAATAGATCAACAACAATAATAAAAAAGAGCTGATAACAATATAGAATAGCAACTGAGGGCAACAATAAGCACTAAAGAAATAGGCCTCTTGCAGACTAAGCAAGGAATATAAATCCTTCCATTCCCCATTATCTTGTCAGAGCTGAAGAAACTTCTTGGATGAAAAGTGAAACGTCTTCAAAAGAAAAAAACAAAACAAAGTCCAATTGCCTCCTGAAAAAGCACCTTTGGGACAACAGTGACCTGGATGACTGAGAATCTCTTCCGATTCCTAATCATGACACTTGAGAATGTAGCGGTGTTTAAAAGCTCTCCAGAATGCTAGGGGAGTCAAGACAAGCCACATCTCCAAGGACAAAGTATGCCAGAAGGCAGGCACCTGTTCAAGCAACAGAAAATCCCAAAACAATAAGAATTGTATATTGTATACATTAGTGATGATATAGTTAATAACAAGAGAGCACTTCCATTGACTACAGAACTAAGTATATCTTTTGGAAAAGAGTCAGACTCAAAAGTACTGAAAGCATGAAAGAACATTGTTATAGATAACAAAGAAACAGATTAGGGTTTTGCAAAAGCAGTTGTAACATCTAGTGAAAGATCAGGGATGGCTATTGAAATAAATAAAACAGGGTGTTACGCTGACTGGATTATGTCTAAGAAATGGATTATTCATGTGTAAAGTGAAAATTATGGTAGCAATTTGATGGTATTTATATCATTAACAGCAAAGTGCTGATAGATAAATAGAGGCTGTTGTGTTATTAAAATAGAGATTTTTATTGTCAACAAAACAATAAAGCTCTTCATAGAATTCCTCAGATCTGCCTTTTTAAATGCTTCTGTAAAGAATAATTATAATAGGTGTCTCTGGGACAATTGGTAATCTACATAATTTGTATGCAAAGGCAGAATAGTGAACTATGTCTGCCCACAATCTCTGCAATATAATCAGATGCCAACAACCTGCATCAACTAATTCTAGAATCTGATGACAATTGAGCATGAAGTCACAACTGTAGTCCACGTTCTCCAAGCTATGGAAGGGTTCAATGACTGCACAATGAAGCAAGCTTTACATTCAAATTTGTTTTGCGTTTTATCACTTCCATTTATAAATAATTAAGCTTCACAGTCTGCTTATTGGCTTTATTCAGTGTGACAACTGTGTGCAATCTTGAATGTTTTTCTTGCCTCTGATATCAGTTTGTAAAAATTAAAGCTCATCAGAGCTTCTGAAAACCCATTCAAAGGGATTATTTATTGCAGTCTCTATGTGAGAATATGCCATTTGTGCAAGGTTAGAACTAGCATAGTTGGCTATAGAAGGTTTCTATGTTTCGTGAACAATGACCATTACTAAGTGTATTACAAGGTTATTCTGGATTGATAACACCTCCCGAGAAAACATTCACTCTCTTTTAATAGCAAGTATGGGAAAAGGATTTAGAATGGAAAGGAAACATTGGAAAATTGTCACATGTGAAATCCAATCTATCCAGTCTCTTAATAAAAAAAATAACTACAGCTTAAGTAAATTAATATCGGTATGCAGCCTGAAAAGTGCCCTATTATAGATCTATTTATTCAGTCTTCTGAAACACGAGACTGCACATACAATTAATGTGGAAGCTGAGGCATATATTGATGGATAGCATGCACGTTTTTAATTTTCTCACCTTTCTGGTTTTTGGAGGCGGTACAGCTCAGGTATATAGATTGCCGTCTACTTCTAGAACTGCAGGATCAATCATGGCAGACTGTGTTAAACAGACTGCGTTCTGGGGTAGGAAGATCAAAGGACAATCTAAGAAAATGGGCATTCCCTATAGAAGACACTCTGTGTGAATGTGAAGAAGAAAACAATCCATCTCACTCATGCAATGTCCTTCAATATGTGTGGAGGAAGACCTCGTGCTGGTGAGAGAAAAAGCTGCAGACGTGGCCTGATACTGGGCGAATGTCATTTAGTTTTAATATGTATTCTACATACTTTTCACATGTGCTATAAATTCTATGACCTATTCTATTCTCTCAGTGTTGATTGTTATATGTCTATAACTTGCAGGTGCTTCTGACTCAAATAAAGAACGTCATGGCAGAATGTGCTGTCAACTCTTCAGAGTTAGACTCTGTTTTCCCCAGATTTTTCACTTTCATGAAGACCCATCTGAGGGGATCTGAGGCATACTGTCATTTTCTCCAGAAGGTGCACCTTCTTTGGTTCAATTAATTTTGCTTCATCATGCCTATTTATTTTTCTGATTTTATATACTATATCTTAAATAGCAATTGTCCATCATTGGTTATATTCAAGTGTTGCTAAGCTCTATGATATTTCCAATAGCCAGATGTTTCTGGAAAGTCCACCAGATGATAACAATAGTACTCAATAGCACTTTTGTTTGCTCAATACATTACATATAGGGCCATTCTGTCTGTATTCATCTAATTGCTAGCTAATAAACTTATCCATAGTGAATGTATCTAATCCCTTTGACAGTCATCATTAAATCTTATGACAAGAGGAGAAAGAACACACTTTATCTGTCCCTTTCTCTCAGTACAAGCCATAATTTTATAAATTTTTACATGCTCTGCTCCTGGCAAAGCTATTAACCGTACATCAGTTTTATCTGCATTGTTGAATTTGATCAGAGAACCGCGTTCAACAGGTCTGCATTTTGTAATGTCTGCTGTAGTTATTATATTAGAAATCTAAAATCGGTCACATGAGTTTATGGTTTTGTTTGATGGAAACTATTTAAGTGCGCAATTGATTATAACATCAGCATTTAGTTATAGTTCAATTATTTAGCTTTGTTATACATTACATTGTTAATGGGAAATTCATTGGATATTGCTAGATGTTCTACGAAGGTTGAAAGCTACCGAGAACAGGCTCTTTCGACTCATAGGAGACCTAGAAGCATCTTTTAATTAATTGATAAATAAAATACAATTCTAACTTCATACACAAAAATTGTCTTTGCTGCCATCTCCTATTCTCCCCATAATTACAATGTATAGACCAGCATAGGTTTTCTATCGCATATATTTCTCGCCAGAGCATCATGCTTACAGAAAATAGAACACATAAAAATAACAGCCAATCTGGCTAAGAGAAAGAATCAGCTAGGACAACTTTTGCAAAAACCCAAAGTGAATCTTTAACATTTTTTAAGATGTACCAGAAAGTGAATAACCTATAGTTGTTTGCCACTGGAGAAAGGCCATTCATTGCCTTACGGGGATCAGAACAAATTAGAATATGTGTCTGAAAAATAAATAAATCTTTAATGTGCACAAATCTTCAGGTTGTGTATTTACTTCAAATGGTTCTTGATAGCTTGATGCTTTAAGCCATGCACTGTGTTCTAATGAACAATAGGCTCATTGTCTTAGTATCAGACTGTATTGCAACATAGTCTATACTCCAGCTGTTCTTGTTTACAACTTCTACAACTCTCTTCTTTTTAGCCTTGTATTTATACAGATAGTTGGCTCTGTGTTTGCTCCCTTTGCTAGGAACTGAACAATCTTCCAAACATTGCTTTGACATAGATAGATAGATAGATAGATAGATAGATAGATAGATAGATAGATAGATAGATAGATAGATAGATAGATAG
>JANHFL010003947.1:14757-40411 GCA_032468155.1 Oxyrhabdium leporinum | reverse complement strand
CCCCCTGCTTAGGCAGGAAACCCTATACCATTTCAGACAAATGGTTATCCAATCTCTTCTTAAAAACTTCCAGTGTTCAAGAGTTCGATTGGCGTCTTTATTGCTTAATGCCTTTTTCGCAGGAATCTTCCCAGACTGGTGGTTTGCACCTGGGCCAGAGTACGGATAATCCTCAACTTATGACCCCAATTGAGCCCAACATTTATGTTGCTAAGAGTGAAAATTATACAGCAGTAGTGTTGCTACCATCTCTTCCTTTCTCTGGGTTGAAACAAGGGAAATAGTTACATATTATGGGGAAGGATCTCTTGAATGTCAAACTGCACACCACGAGTTAAATGCTGCAGTGCCCATGGTCTTTTAAACAAGCATTCAAAGTAATTTCCAATCTCCTGTCACCTGAGATCTAAATGACTTCTCAACCTGAAATAGCTACAGCCACATTGTCTCCCCAGTACACCCACCCGATGGGAGGAAAGGTGAATTTGCTGGGTAATGAATTCTCTGCTGTGCCTCCAAGTGATATTAGTCTGGTATTCAGCAAACTCTGAGAAAACTCCAATGGTATTTTTTACGTAATACGTATGCAGAGTTCCGTAATACTCCAGTTCACTGCCAGTGCATGAAGTAAAGGTGTATTAAGCATAATGAGAACTCGGCACAATGGACCAGTTTAAAAAAAGGAAAGACAGAAGAGAGTTTTGATGTACTCAAAGAAAATGAAACACTTTTCAATCTTAAAATTTAAAAGCAAATGGTGCTTGCATTTTGCATTGTATACCATACAAAAGGCTCCTTTGGAGAGGTTCTCCTTTCCTTAGTGCAAGTTCGGACATAGGACAATAGCCTATTTTGGATATTCTGCAAGAATATTATCTGCTCAGAATAAGTAGAGCATCCAACACTTTAGCTGTCAAATATATATATGTATATATACTATTGGGGATCAGGGGAGTTATCCATGTCCTTTCCCATGCCCATTTCTGTAATTATTTATTTTTCAACATTTCTTGCAATCGCATCTTTGGGAAGTATGTTCTTTTCAAATTACAGCTATGTTAGCTGTGAAATGCAAAGACTGCAACTATTTGAAGCTATAGCCTAACTCTTACGAGACCAACATTCAACTTCATATTCCTTAAATATCAGGAGACTCAGATTAAAATGAAAAAAAAAGTCCTAACAAATAAGATTTCAGATGGCCTGTGGACAAAGCATATTTATGATGCTTTGTGCTTCCAACTTAGCAATATTATTACATACTACATACATTCCTTCATTTCCTTTTTGGTAATACTTTCATTATGGACAAATATAGAAGCAGAACTGAAATGGAGCAGGATCAAGAATCCACTTCCACAAGGCAGAAGATTCTATGCAGATCTTCAATTTCTATTAAGTTTCAAAGAAGCTATTTTCAGTCTATTCAATTTGCAAATTATCTCTTGCACGTTGATTCACTGTTTAATGCTGCAAGTAACCTCCCTACTCAACTTTATTCTGTTACTAAGGCCATTGAACAAGGAGAGAAGCAACCCCTTTTATCTTCGAAAAGCTCCAACATATGAAAAATTTGGTGTAAGATTTAAATTTGTGTGCAAAATCATAACAGGATGGTCATGTAGATATAGGTTTCATATGAGATTATTTTTCATCTACCTTCGTCATTCAGAATTTTAGGAACATCTTCTAAAGGACTGTGTCTGTTGAGATCTTCTGAGATGGTCTGAGACCTTTTCCTAAAACCTTGGGGGAAAAACTCTGCTACTAATTTTGTCCTCTTGAAACATTCAGAACTAGTGAGTCCACAGAAAAATATTAGATAGTTTTGAATTTCTGGATTAATTACAGACTAAGCTCATATGCGAAGAACTCAAAGCTCACTCAGCATTAGCCCTTGGTTTTTAAGTTAATTATTGACATCACCAAAGTTGCTGTGGCAAGGAGAATGACTTGTAAAATTTTATAAGGATCGTATCATAATATTATAGGCTTTCTTCAGAATTCCAAAACCTCCAGAAACTATATTTTTCATTAGATGGAATTCAAGTTTCAGTCTAAATGAACCAAGTAATCTAGTTTATTTTGAAACTTTAAATGAGAATATTTGGGGATCTATTCAAGGCTGCAGATGCAGCTGCTGTCAACATTACTGGTTATATTTTGAGGACAATAGAAAGAAGCACAGAGGGAATTGCAATCTAATCACAAGACCTCCAAGTATTGTTGTAATTCCAGTGACAACGCTTGCAGGGAAAATATAACTAGAGCTGAGAATGAAGCCAAATTTAAAACTAGTAAATAATCAAGCTAATATATGCTTGCTTGAGATGATCTCATTCTGAATTTACCTAGCAGTAAGCACAGTTAAATCCCATGCTCTAGTTTGACAAGAGCAGTAAAGTCTCCTGTAGTCTATCATTCTGATAATTTTGTCAAGCCTTTTAATAGAATATAAAGCATTTGAAGCAAATGGAAAGAAATGTATGATCCAGCAGATCTGAGCAGATGACTTATCAACTGATCTTCTAGACTTGGCTCAATTACAACAGAGTTTCACGATATATATTTAAAAGTCGTTTTACTCCTATGAAAATTGTTTAAGAAACACTTTAAATTTATAGCTGTAAGACTACCTGGCTAGTATAAATAAGCCTGAACTAATGTAATCCCTGAACAGTCCAATTTCTGATTCTAGTGAAGTCCCTACCATCGACCAAAAAACCCCCCTCTTATCTAGACATCAAATACAAGGAAACACACAGTCTTTGGTGACACATTATGATGAAGTGTAGATTGAGCAATACGCTCAGTGAACAGAATAAGCAGTTCAAGAGTTCAGAATATGTTCATTTGAAAAGGTGTTCAGTTAAAGAGAAGGACAGTGTATAGCAAAGGGACAGAAAGGTCATCATTATAGTCGTTCTATCTTCATTACACAACTCCAGTTGTAGCACTGGTTGGCACACTCTCACATTTTGTCTGGTGTGAGGAGAGAAACAAAACTGTTATTAAAATGAACATATAATATACTAAGGCAAAACCAACAGAAATAGCTATGCGTTATAAAGAGCATGGATTTCAGTGCTCACTCTTAAGAAACAGAGAAGAGTGGAAATGCCTTGCTTATGGAAATATTTAATAAAACAAGAATTTTTTTTCTCATATGCCAAAGAAATCCTTAGTTTAGTTTAAGCTATTAGCTAATAAAAACTATTGGGGGAGGGGTATCTAGATAAAGTTAGATTTGTAGCATAGAGTGACCTTATTTTCTTGGAAAAATTAAAGGACAAACCTAGAAAGGTGATAAATCTGAAAGAGGTTGAGAAGAATAAGGGGGGAAAATGGTTATAAAATTTTTTTACAGCGGAACATTCAAGAGCAAAAGCAAGAAAAAAACCCCCATCAATGCATATTCTAATAAAGATTTCTAAAATCAAACGATGTATGTAAATTTATTTTTAAAATGCAATTGTTCAATTGTTCACATGAATGTGAAAGAATGTGCTTTAAGTGGTACCCTTTCAGCACTTAAAAGTTAAATGATCAAAATAAAGGACAGAGTGATTTTTAAAAAATAAATAAATAAACTTAAAAGACAGCTTTCTGGAATAAAGGAGTGTCCTTTATAATGAAGGATATATAGTTGCTGTAGGTATGGTAGACATTAAAAAGGTTCAAATTATTGCCTTCTCTAATTAAAAATGGAAAGTGATGGGAAATATTTTCTGAACTTAGCCCTAAGTTCAACCTTAAAGAAAGAAGAGGTAGACAAGAGGTAGGAACCCCAACAAAAGATAGATAGGTTATTAAAATGCCATAAATGAAGTAGAGATAGGGCAAGGTGATGATATCATTATGACAATCATCCTGTGGAACCAGCAATGATTCTGACATTTCAGCTCTTCTTTAAATAAGCCACAACAGACAGAATGACAGAATAACAGAGTTGGAAGGGACCTTGGAGGTCTTCTAGTCCAACTGCCTGCTCAGGCAGGAAAGCCTAAACCATTCCAGACAAATGGCTGTTGGAGCACCCACAACTTCTGGAGGTAAGTCATTCCACCGATTAATTGCTCTGTCATACATACTTCTCTGAAATCCTTGGCCAGGAAGCACAAACAATCAGCATTAGGAAGAGAAGGTAAACCCAAGTTCTCTCTTTTGTAAGGCAGGTCAACTGTCTCATGCATCAATAAAATGTAACTTCGTACAAGACACAATCTCAGGTTCTACCATTTCTTTAAATAAAAAAAAATCAATCCTCAGATGCAATCTGAAGAGGACACTGGTACAGGATAAGCCTAAAGGACTTTAAAAAAAAAAGTTGCAATTTTATGGACATTTGTCTGAATAGTAATAGATTTGAACTCAATACAAATACCTTTCTAGGTCCACAACTAGAAAGCTGAAAAATTTAGTCAATATCTCTCTAGGGTTCTATTTTTGCAATAAGCATGTCATCCATGTTCTTTCAGTATAATTAGAATTATGGGACATGTCACTTCTAGTTGCCATTATTTTCTATTAGGGAATAGCAGAGTTTAATTCCTGCCAGCTGGAGCCGGGTAGCATGCAAATTCCAAAGGAAACAATGCATGTCAATATTATAGTCTATGTTAACTTGAAATGAAGAATGCTAAGCGATTCTGAAAGGAAGACTGAGTTTTCCATTTTAAGAGATAGGTAAACCAACTCTAAAAGATTTAAAAATAATAATTTTGAAAAGTCTATGCTGTTAAAATTCACAATGTAATCTATCCTCTTGCAATGATTTAAATATTAAGGATGGATGGGAGGCAAGGGCCAAAATGAGAGGGGGGGAGGACGAGAGAGGATGGGAGAGGAGAGGAGAGGAGAGGTCTGGACACCTATAGAGAAATACCTGCATATTGGAACAATTCTACCCCCAAGTGGCAGGGATGATGACTTCCTTCTAAAAGAAAGAACTGAAATCTGATTCTCTCAGCTGGTCAACAATTAGATGGAATGAAAAGTATCCTTCCTACATGAAAGGTAGCTATCTCGTGGATTTTGATTGATTATATGCCATCAATTCATGGCCAATTCTTAGAGGCCACATAGATAGGTTTTTCCCATGATGCTCCGTCCCTAACTTGGTGCAAAAAGATGAGAGAGATTATGGGAAAGCAGTAGAGTTTGGCTAATCTAAGAAGAAGCAACATGATCCAGATGTGAGAAAGAGAGGCAGAAAGCATTTGCGGGGATTACACCTTAATTGCTTCACTATAATCAGACTGAGAATTTAGCCTTACCATTTCTAAGCTTCTGTATTTCCACCAACTTCTAGAAATCCACCGTGTACCTACTTCCTTGTTTTTACCAGCTATATGAAGCTTGACTATATTAACAAAAATATAGGAAGAATGCTTTCTTCCAATTAAACTTCAGAACCTATCCTCTAGAATTTGCTTATATATATAAATAAAGTATACTAGCTAAATCTTCATAATTCTAGTCCAAAATCATTACATCAACAACGATCTTGAGAAGATTGAAGTCTTTATCGACTGACACAGAATACAACCTAAATTTCAGTAGGCTGATTTTCATTTGGGTTAAAATCCGTTATTTATACAGTTGCTTTTATAAAGCTAGTTAGTTCCACTACTATTACTAGATCAGAAATAAATACCCAACATGAAAGAAGGGATTCCAAAGCAGGAACCATCTCTCTTTCAGCCTCTTGCAGCTACTGCTTCCTAAATTTAAGAAATTACCATTTTAGAAATTGTTGGCAGAACAAAGAATCTTGCAGTATCCTGAATTCAAACAGAAATGTAGACCATTCATTAGGTAAACTAGGGTTTCTCTGGTTTTTTAAAAAGCCAACAAATGAGTTTTCCTTCTTCTACCCTATGGAACAACTGGACCAGTGGTTTATTATCTTCAAGATGTTCTAAGATATGGAAGCCTTCTCTATTTAGGATTGCACTAACCAATCTGTAGAGAGAAGGGACTTCCCTCTTTGTTAACATCAGGAAGACAGACTAACCATCTGGTGGCCACTACAGAAAAGGAGTTTCTCTGCTTCTCACTAATAAATATTGAGGAACAGGAGATCAAAGCAGCACATCATGAAGCTGCTGTCTTTTGCCTATTCATATTTTATATTTTTGTTATGTTTCCACACACACCTTTCTGGTCAACTTCCGTCCAGGTGGATCTTCTATGGGCAAAAAAAAATCATGCTACATTAAATGTGTCTTTATTTCGCATAACCTTCCTTGCTCTTTACCGCAGTTGTCTAATACCATGTTAAGCACTTTAAACAGAAATAAATCCAAAGCTGCAACAACTTTGATCCAGAAAAAAATCTTCATGGTCTGTTTTAGTTGCATCTATAAGACATTTTAGGTTTAAGGGTAAATGTGATTAACTCACACTGAAATTAACAGGTAATATATTTTTTTATTAATTAACAGGCAATATATTGTAAATATAAACCACCTTTCCTGGGTAATATCAGATCTTTACCAGATTCCTGAAAATAGTTAGCTTTACCTGAAGCAGTTCTGCAATATCGCCTCCACTTTACATTTAACCAAAGCTAGAAAAGGTCTCATCTGTTCAGATATTTTGTAAGATTGCTAAGGAATAAATACTATTTCCTCCCTTGGCTGATTAAATATTAACCAGACACAGGAACAGAGCAATGATACCCTGCCCTGGATGTCTTTCTAACAGTCTAGAAAGAGATCTGGAGGTCATATAACAGCTCTGGACAAAAAGGAAAGAGAGCATAACATAGAAACAACACTAGATATGGGGTAAAATGCATGTATTACAAGGATGTTGGGATAATCTAGCTTTATAAGAAATATAATTACAGAGGAGATTACAAAGATAGACATACTGTAAATAATTATAACATGCAGAAAGTAAGGAGATTAGAGGATTAAAAGAACAATCAATTGACAAAGCTCAAAGCTCAAAAACCGAATATAACTTGTTAGATCAACTGATTAATAGGAACCATGAATTCTATATTGGGTAGTAATTGTCTGTCCAGGATAGAAAATACCATAAATGTTAAAAGTAGCTCTGTCTTTTTCACCATTCAATATGCTACGTGCGAAAAAAGCCAAGAGCTTCTGAAACTGGGCTACATCTGGATGATGTGAATTTATTTAGGAGGATGTCAAGAATTACTAGGACAATCTTTTAAAAAATGAAGAAGAGGTAGTATCTACAGAAATGGCTAAGGAGCAGACAAATCAAGTTGTCTATCACAAGTGTAAGTACAGCTTGCCTCCCTTGAATAGTCAAGACGCATACATAAAAAAGGAGTAATTCTTTGATCACATGGTCATTACCGCCATCTTGATTTTCTTTCCTCCCTTTGCCCCTGCAGATGACCCTGGAAAGGTTATTTCCCCCTTCATTAAAAACCTAATGTTGTTAACCTAGTAAATCTCATACTCATCAACCTTCGAATTATTGTATGCCCTTCTAATTTTATTCCTTTAGAGGGAAAAATCTTTTTTTTAACAGGGCATGTCCTCCTCCAAATTTAAGCTATGTATTCTTCCATCTAAATATTCATCTCACATTAATTTGGATTCAGTCAAGTTACTGTGGAACAATTTGTCCATTAAGATGTTTTAGATCTCAGAAAGGGCAACATCCTTCGATGCGAGCTTTATTTGATCAAGGTAAAATAATAACACTGCTTGGTTTAATAATCTCATCGGTCAGCAATCAGCTTCCCACAGGTTATCCTAACACAATATTAAACATTTTGTTATGAAGAATCCCTCCTACTATGCTTCCAGTTTTTGTTCAAAGGGCCCACTGCTGTGAATACCACATGGTATTTATTGTTCATCATTATATTGCAAATACAGATAGGTGTCTTATTTTTTTTTAATTTAGCAACATAGAAATATAGTGCCACATTTATCAAAAGGAAGATGATTTTTCTCCTTCGAATAAACTACTGGAGAAGTGTGATCTTATAGTAGCAGAGAGAGGCAGATACTAAACAGATGTTACTGGAACTGAAAAAAAGTAACTTTATCTACAGTATAATGTGAGTATAATAGAAAAACAGATATAGAGTCCATCCTTGGACAAGCAGAGGGATTAACTTTCCCTTTCTTGCCTCGTTGCAAATATTATTCAAACAACCTAGTTTATTTTTTCCCCCAGACATCAAACATCACCTAAGGGGTTAAATAAATCCAGCAAGCAATCATCCTCCAAGTTTTCAAGAACAAAGCATCCCAGGCTACACATGTTACTTAACAGAATAACAGGGTTGGAAGGGACTTTGGAGGTTGTCTAATCCACCCCCCTGCTCAAGCAGGAAACCCTATACCATTTCAGATCTGGGCATATCTTTTTTTTTTTAGAAAACCAAGGCCCACATTTCAAAACAACACGTGGAGTTACTTCTCAGCAGTTTTCTTTATTGTTCTTCACCTACAGATGCTTTAGAAACTAAAGCAACCATTTGCATCTCTATAGATCAGGTGTCTCCAAAATTGGCAATCATGAGACCCATTTCTTTAAAAAATAAAATAAAAATCTACACTCGCAGAAAGTGTAGATCCAAAACTTGGATCAAATTTTGTACCTGTCCAGCTGCATCATCTCTATTCAATTTCTTCTTCTCCGTTTTCTACTTTTCCAATGTAACAGCCTCCCTTCCCTTCTTCACTTCTATCTTTTTTTTGGTGGAAGGAAGGAAGGGACTTCAAGTTAAACGATAAAAATTCCAAAAGCATCAAGAACAATCCACAAAGCATTAAAATCTGAACACTAGTTTGTTTAACCGAATCACAACCATTTTCATACATTTCGATTTATTGAGTACTTATTTGGGGCGGGGGGGAGAAGAGGGGAGCCCGGGTTAGTTTTAGCTGGAGTCCATCACTCTGAGACAATAGAGATGCTCTGTATTGCACAGGACAATTGCCTGTAATTATTTCTATTTCATTCCTTTTTTTGAAAGGTTTTAGGTCAAATCTGGACTTGTCTTCCATTCAAGTAAATACAGATCTGTCACATAGATGAGACTAAATCAGGGGTGTCAAACTCGCAGCCCACGGGCCAGATGCACCATGTGTTGGCCCCGCCACCACCCGATTTAACAAGGGGGGGGGGAAGTCCCGATACATCATGTGACACTGCCGTGATGATGTGAGTTGGACACCCCTGGACTAAATGAATGCCTAAAGCAAAACCACTGTTATCTCTTCCTTTCAACCCTGGGACCTCCATCTTGAATGGCAAAATGTCCTGAGAATGGGTAGGAATTTTTCTCTCATAAATACAAGCTTTGTCCTGAAATGGCTGGTTCTTGACTCAGGTTGTGTGTTCCATGCTAAAGTATTAGCTTGACTTAGCTTGATACCAAAATGTTATGTTAGTGCAATTACCATGATTCTATTTAATGGGATTTGTAAGCCATAGGTAATTGCTTGGAATGGCTTCACATATCATGCTAAATCAAATCCAGACTGTATTATGAAGCTAGTTTATGGCGTTTTTGTTCAGCTTCTCCAAATGTTTTGTGGCGAAAAATGTTTCAAGCTTTTTTTTTTTTTCCGCACACAGTTTTTAACTCATCAGGTAACTTTCCATACGTGGATTTAACTCATTACAATGATGTCAGTGGATTGGCTGCCACGTTAGAAAGAGCTCTCGAAGTCATTGCTTTCAGTTTTGTTTACACGGTATATCCTGAAAACAATGACAATAAGTATTCTGTTTATGCTTACATTTGTGAAGCTTTCCGGAATAAAAATAGGGAAGGGAAGCGGAGCGAAGGGGAAGAAGAGGCAAAAGGAGAAGGAACAATTAGACAAAGTCTTTTAAACAAGCCTGCGTGTAAATTTTATATTTTTTTTGTTGTTGTTAAGGCAACTGTAGTAAATTTCAATCTATAGATCCGGGCTTTAGACATCACCCTTCTGACATTCGGGTTTGATATTACAAAACCTAATTTTCCCGTTACATACCACAAGCTTTCTCAGAATTCATTCACACATTCAAAGCAGACAAAGATCAGCAGCTATTAGCTTGAAGTTTCAAAAAATAATGACGGCAAAATCCAGGCAACTTGAGGCTTGTCGAACTAAACCAAAACAAATTGTCATAAGCAGGGCTGCATTTAATATTCAGATCCAGGAGTCCCGTCTCTCCTCCCAGCAAACCCTTTTGACAAAAACCATCCAGTCTCTGCCAGAGTAATTGAGTCCAGCTGAGGACAAATTTCAAGATGAACCTGAAATCAATTTGCCATCAAATTTTCATGCTTCTCCCAGACTATCTGTGGCATTTTAATTACAAGCACCCTAGGCAGGGGGTACTACACATATTGACACTTAGCGCCTACAATAAACTTTATTGGCAACCTCTGCCTGAACGAGGTACTCAAGTAGAATAACAAGAAATATACCAGAATATGTAAGCAGTTAGAATATCATAGCTGCAATTGCCTTTTGTTCCAGCTGGCAAGCTTCTGAACACTAGGAAGAGTCCCTCCACCCCCCTTTGGATGGAAGAACGGTAAAGACTTAAAACAAATAAACTGTTGGGGATCGAACAGACAAAAATGTTGCCCCAGTTACTGCTTTAAAGTACTTTTAAGCAGAAGCAAATTAAACAATTGTCCAGCAGAATATTGTAACTTCGAACAGCTCTTAGCAGATTTCATAGATATACATGATCTATTTATTTGCCAACAACAGAGGAGCAAGTACTTCAATATACAATCGTCTGGAAATGTGGGTGCTTTGTTTCTTTCTAACTGGAGAAATGGAATCAGGAGGAAAGATAACTTGCAAAGTGTGGGAAATCCAACTTATTTCAGTGCTGAGCAAACCATTTTTCAAGGTTCTTCCAAAGGTCTTTTGCTTTAACCAATTTTGCATTATCTCTTAAAGTTCAGAACATATTTATTTGAGGTGTGCTGGGGGTAACTTCAAGAAAGATTTCAGTTTACCTGTCATCTTATTCTCTGGAAACAAAGCTTGAATGTATCACCACCACCATTCATTTCCCAAATCCATTTTTTTTTATGCATGTGTGTCTTTGTCTTTCTTTGCACAAGCATTTGTATTAGACTGCCAACTTTTGAGTCTTCACTAGTTTTTGGAGATTTATTTGGAGATTCTTTTTAGCAGGATTTGCTGTTTGGAGTAAGTGGGGAGAAGCTCTTGTGTCAGCTATCCTAATGCTAGGAAAGGTCTAATATTAATAAAGAATAAATGCATACATGTAAGACAAACACATGCAGAGCCTGGGGTCAGAGTCAAGAGAGGAATTAGCCTAGAGTCATTATACTCCCACAGTCTTAAGCCCAGTCCCCCTTGAATTCCGTTGACTCTTATCTAGCATTAATTATTAATTGACTAGATTCTTGTGTATAGGCGTGAACAATAAGAATGCTTAACTGGAATTTAATGTGTGGTCCTGATTCTTTATGCTTGACAATAGGTAGATCGAGGCAAAAACAGGATAGAGAATTTAAGCAGCTGGCATTAATTTTACACAAACACAGAGACACATATACACACAAGATTGCCATTATCATACGTATTTAGCCCCCAAAAAACTAATTTACATCTCAGATTTAGCTTTTTCACCTTTCACTTACTACAGTAGCCTTTCCCAAACTATACATATCCTGGAATGCAACTGAAATATGAAAATGAAAGGGAAATATGAAAAGGTGGCACGACCCATCACAAATTCAAACATTTAATTTTGCTTAATTCTGCAAATTAATTCAATTCTAAGACTTGGTTTGGAAAGAATATTGATGAATAAAAACTCGATTTAGGTCCTGTGACTATCCAAATTCATTCAGCAAATCTGACTGAAAATGTAAACATACTAATTTAGATTTATTTTTTTTAAATGGATTCTTCCTTATATAAATTTACAAATGTGCTTATTACAGAGGAATTATTTTGACAAACCTGGGAATCGGCAAATGACAATTAAGCCACAATGCCCCCTGGTGGATGATAAGAATAAGTGTTGTGACAAATTCTATAGGTTACTAGCCTAAAAAGTCAGTTCTAAAATTATGATGTGGTCTAATACTTTATATATTTGAAGTCCAAGGCCATCAAACAAGTTTGGCCATTAGCTTGAATGTCATAGACAATAAACATAACCCTAAATAGTAGAATCATAAAACAGATGAAGGCTACAAGGACGGTTTGCAAAAATATTCTAGTCATAACCGAGTTTGCTATGAAAATTTCTTCCCTTTTGTGTGCTGATCAAATCTTTGGTCCAAACTCGTATCTGGATTCTTTGCCCTTCTTCCTACTCTAAGTGCAACCAGTCCCAATGGTTGAACTGGGAAAAAGAGGGAAAGGAAAAGAAAGATGGTTAAAAAAAGAGGAACTTGCAAAAGAAAACAGTCTCTTTGTGTTATCAGCGCCTATTCAAAATTCCAGGGATTTTATTTTATTTTTTTCAGTTCAAAGCATGTTGTTTTCCTAATGCAAAGCAGCTGTTGCCTCACAAGCCGTCCATGCGGGTGAAATGAAACAGGCATTGAAGCCACGAATCCATTCAAACAGAGGAATTAGCGCAGACCACAATAAAAACTATTTTTTTAAAAAGAAAAACTCTTATCACTGCTAGTTCTTCCTTAGCATGTTCTCCTTGCTTTGCTACTTTTGGGAGGGAGATGATGATGATGATGATGAAGATGAAGAAGATGAAGATGATGATGATGAAGATGATGATACCTAGGACACTGGCAGCAACCCATATCAACCATTAGCACCAGTCACTGGTATTTGTGATACATTTTTAAATGTTCAGTTGACTGAGTTTCAAGTGTAATGAATAAAAGAGATGATAATAATACTAACAAAAACAACAACAACAATAACCTTTATTGTCATTGTACATATATACAACAAAATTGATTTTTGCTTCTGATGGTGCTATCCATAACAAAAGTACAGTACAACATGAATAATATAGAAAATGGTTGTTATACAAGTAATTAAGGAGAAAGCAGTCATAGGTTTCCTTGTATGCATGGAGTGATTGTAGTTGTATTTAGAAGTCTGACAGACCATGGCTAAAAGCTGTTTTTAAACCTGTTTGTCCATCTGGCTATACTTCTGTATCTTCTGATCTATTGTAAAAGTGAGAAAAGACACTGACCAAGATGTGAATTGTCCCTAAGCATCTTCCTTATTCTGCTGAAGCAGCGAGACCTGGCGATGTCATCCAGTGGTGTTAGGGGACAACCAATGGTTTCTTCTGATTCATTTGTCACTCTCTGTAGTACCTTTCTGTCCGCAGCTGTTGAACCAGCATACCATGCTGTTATACAGTGTGTAAGGATACTTTCTTTCATAGTCCGATAGAAAGAGGTCATCAGCCGTTGTTCCACCTGATTTTTCTGCAGAACTCTAAGGAAGTGAAGTCTCTGTTGAGCCTTCCTAACCACCAGGGACATGTTGTTTTTCCAGATGAGGTCTTGACTGATAAGCACTCCCAAGAATTTAAAAGAGGAAACCTTGTCCACACAGGGCCCCATGTTATACAGTGGGGCAGGTTCCTCTCTGTGCTTCTGGGAATCCAGCACCATCTCCTTTGTTTTGCTAGTGTTTGAAGTTGTTGTTTTTTAAACACCATGTGGATAGCTTCTGGACTTCTTCCCTGTATGCTGATTCGTCCCCTCCAGTTATAAGACCCAGCACCATTGTATCACCTGCGAACTTTATTATGATGTTGGATGGATTAGAGGATATGCAGTCATATGTATACAGCGAGTACAAGTAGGGGCTGAGCTCACAGCCCCGAGGGGAGCCTATGCTGAGCTTCACAGTAGAGGACATAAAGGGCCCAACCCTTACTATTTGTGGATGATCCATCAGAAAGTCTTTAACCCAGTCACAAGTGAGGGGAGGGAAATTCAGGTCAATCAGCTTTTCAATGAGAATGCCTGGTAGGATAGTATTAAAGGTTGAGCTATAATCTATAAAAACCATTCTGACATAGTTCCCTGATTTCTCAAGGTGTCTCAATGCAGTACTGTATGTAGAGCAGTGGTGATGGCATCCTCTGTTGCTTTTATAAACTGATGTTGATCGAAATTCAATGGAAGACAGGACCTGAGGTGTTGTAAGACCAGTCTCTCAAAGCACTTCATTGCTATAGACGTCAGTTCAATAGGTCTATAGTTATTCAGGCTGTTTATAGCTGCTTTCTTCGGAACTGGAATGATTGTGGCTGCTTTCGAGCATAATGGAACTCTAGCCAATTGTAGGGAGATATTAAAGATCCTTGTCAGGACCCCTGTTAATTAGTCAGCACAAGTTTTTACCACTATCCCCAGCACCCCATCTGGGCCTGCAGCTTTGTTGGGATTTACGGCCTTCAGCACAGCTCTCACCTGATGTTCTTGCAAGGTGAGTGGCTGGAGATTAGAGGGCCTTTGGGCTAGAGCCTCAGAGACAGATCTATTAACCTCAAAGTGGGCGAAGAAGCTATTCAGCTCCATGAATGCTCAAAAAGCTGATTGGTGTGCTAAAGTGCTTAGCTCTACTCTCAACCAGCTTGCAAAAGTCCATGAAATAAACAAACAAACAAACAAACAAATAAATAAATAAATAAATAAATAAATAAACAAATAAGCAAGCAAGCAAGCAAGCAAACAGACAGACAGCCCCAGCATCCCACTGGTACTGATATAAAATACTTTCTTAGAAGCCAAACCTCCCATGTTACTTGATTCCCTATTGAACCAAACAATAGTCTCCCTGGTTCAAGTCATTAAGCAATCCATTGTTTAGAACTGATAGGTCAACTGACATTTGGTATTTATTTCCTTGGCTAGGCGTCTAGACTTTTTTCTTCTTATTCAACAGAGTTTAAAAGCAGAAAGCTCCCAAACTGCAGAATACAGGAAGAAACTCAAGTCTTAAGGACTGGTAGGGCCCTCTAGAGAGAGGGAAGAAGGTTTGATCTCAAGGGATATATAGAGGGATGTGCAGCACATTGTGGATATCTCAACAACCAGCAATTTTGACAGCAGTTTTTTTTGTTGTGGGAAAAAAGTGTAAGATTGAAGAAAGGTTGTAAGTAAAGAGGTTAAGCCTTAAGAATTTCTTCCTCTCTTTTGTATTTCTAACCAGGTATTTTCAACACACTTGGTATATATCTTGAACTTTATATCTAATATTGGACTAATCCAGCCATTTTCCTCCACCCCTGCCCTTATTTATCTGGAGAAAGAGTTCTGGAGTTGCTAATGATAAGCTTGTGGCAAGGAATTTGGTTATCATCATTATTTATTTTTGTTCCCTTCAGTATCAACACTGGTAAGACTCATGCTTTTAGAATTTAATTATCTTGTGATTAAAAACCTCATTGGCTTCATCCCAAAAAATATTATGCAATTTATTTGCTTTCTTTTTGTATGCGCAGCATTTCTTGATATTTTTTTAATACTTTATCTGAGCAAATTATAAGCTGAATAAAGTAAATCAGCTTCAATAAGCAGAGCCGTAATTAACATCCTGTACAATAGACTTTAGTTTTAAAAGATATTAACTTATTAAAAGAATAGGAATCACAATATATTTTGCATTAGTGATAATCTGTTATGATAGGAAACAATCTAGACAGAAGTACTTTAATGAATACTTGGCATCTTAATATGCCAAATCTATCTTGGTCTAGATAATTAAAAGAATTGTTTAAAAGACAAAAAGTTAAATTATCCTTACTAGCTTTCACTCACACTGGCACTCAGTCATAATAAAAATGTGGAAAGGGATTTGAATCCCAGACTTGAATACCAAACAATAACGTCAAAATGTAGAAACTGTCTTTGTACTTCTCAGCAGCTGTGCCTGTGGTTTGAATAAACAAAAGTGACTTCTCAGCAGTAGCTTTTGCTTTAAATAGTTATTTATCCAGAAACATAAAACTATAATATTCTGCAGAACAGCTTTCTACCACCTTGGTGCCTTCTAGATGTATGGAATGTATATGGACAGAAACAGCAAATGTGTTTTTATTACATAATGTTTTTTTCCCCACTCTCATTCAAGATGCTCACAATAATCATATAAAGAGCAATAAAATCATAGTTGGATGTCTAAAATAAAATAAGATAAAATTAAATAAAATTAAAATGTCCTTAAAAACACTAGCAGATCAGACTAACTAAGAATCTAAGCTCCATAAGCACAGTGAAATAATAACAACTTCCCTTTCTTTTCAGTCAGGACTAGGTGGGTGAGTCATCAAGCCCTTAATTACGCAACCACTTCTACAAGAAAGATTGTCACCAAAAAGGCTCTCTCATGCTCTCCTACTCTCTCATGGCCAGGAGTGGGGAATCTGCAGAATGTCTTCTCAGTCTGAATTCTCAGGATGAACAGACTCTGACAAAGAGCATTATAGGCCATAATCAGAATAACAGAGTGAGAAGGGACCTTGGAGGTCTTCTAGTCCAACTTCCTGCTCAGGCAGGCAACCCTATACCATTTCAGACAAATGGTTGTCCGATATCTTCTTAAAAACCTCCAGTGTTGGAGCACCCACAACTTCTGGAGGCAACTCATTCCATTGATAAATTGTTCTAACTGTTCAAAACTTTGTCCAACTCTGTTAAACTAACCAACACTATGAATTGGATATGGAAACATAGCAAATATAGCAAGTACAATATAGATCTTGCCCTGCTGAAATGGTCCTCACTAGCCAACAAGCAAGTTGCTACTTCATCCATAGCAGTTTCTTCAAAAGTCATCCCAAGTAGGTGATGTTGTGATAATCCATGATGCTCTACCATCTTCTCCAGGATCCTTCCTAATAAATGGAAGATTGGAGACCAGGTAAAAGTTGTTCAATACAATTAAGCTGAGAGGGTGTGTTTTTTAAGATTTTCTTTTCAGGAAGGGTCAAACCACTAGCTCTTGCAAGACAGAAAGTACTACCCTCTCCTTCACTAAAATGTTACTAACCTGTTCTGACCTGGCGCCAAAACATGACAGTCCTCTGTAGTTACCTAATTGTCCCCTTTTTCTGGCGCCAGCAGCCCCAGCAAAAAGTCTCTCTGTCACACACACAGCAGGCTAACAAGTCTGTCCAGCAGGGAGATGAATAGTTGTCTGCCACATCTATTCATCTCCATGCCCTGCCTTTTATCCCCAGAGCTAGGGTGGGGCTTCGCTAGCAGCAGTGGCTCTTCTGTCCCAAGTACCAGCCCATAGATTTTCACTGCTCTCCTCTTCTCTGCCTTCTGTGCATCCGCGTATCAGGCACTGGACCCAGCCATTTTTCCTCTTCCTCATCAACTACTTCCAGACCTGGGAGCTGTTGACTCTCCATCTGAGGGCTGATGGACAGCCCAGGCTCTGCCTCAGTCTCTATCTCTGACAACTCCATTCCCTCTTCCCCCTCGGAGCTCTCAGGTTGCCTTGATACTGGCCCTAACTTACACACTGCCTCCTCATCTGATTTGGCTGTCAGAGGAGTGGGCAGATGACAGGCCACAATGTAACCTTTTAAATCCACCCTCCCATATCTGTCTAGATACCTGAAGGAGCCAGGACAACTCATGTTGCAAAGATGCCAGCCCATGAACTCCAACAAATTCTAGACAATATGGTAAGATTTGCATGGGATTCTGCCACATGGAGTCTAAATCAGAGTGAATATGAGTGATTTTATCAACAAAATGACAGGCAAATAAATCATAGCATCCTGATATTCTTTCCATCCATCCTTACCTAATAAGATTTACTGTAGGTCATCTTAACGAAGCCCACTAGATTATTAGGTAATGCTACAATTCTTTAAAAATGTTGGCATTTACTGTCTTTATCGCCACAGTCTAGACCAGAACATGTTCCCATTGTGCCTGGTCCCTGATTGTATTCACTCCTTGTTGTCAGTTGACTATGCTCTAAAAATTAATCTTACCAACTCATCCCTGACTGCTCCTCCATAAATCAAGGACAGGGAACAAGGAAGTGCTGCTTGGAACAATTATAACTCATTATCTCTGAATTCCTGAGATTGCTCAGGCACAAGGTGGAACTAACCATCAAATGACTGGAAATATTTACAAATATCTGCAAGAAACCAACCATTTATACAAGATGTCTGGGCATACCATCCAAATTAATCCCTCACCATTGATGAACCACAGGCTGACTAGGAAGTTATTTGGCAATGACAAAGTATTGATAACAATGTCTTCTATTTTGGTATCACAAGCCATATGCTCTTATGGGATAAACTAGACTCAACATGAGACCCACCTATATGAATCAAGCCAGATATCACTTGAAATAATTCATGAAGGTGATGATTTTTTGAATGTTCTGAACTTACCTCCAAAGCATAGAAACTGAAATACATGCCAGGTATGCTCCATTTTATTAAAAAAGAAGCAGCAGCATGATTTTATTACATGGACCTGCATTCACAAGCACGAAACTGAGGCCATAGCACATAGAAATGTTGGTTTCAGGTTCTTAGTAGAGCAGCTGGATAAGAAGGAGATCAACACTCAACTGCTAATTTTCCTACTCTTGGTACGGCTAATCAATGCCTCCCATCATAACTTCTTCTACTGTCACTTTGATAATATGCCCTTTGCCCTCTTGGACATTCATGGCATTCAGAACATCCCAGACAAATGTCACCTAACTCTCTTTATATAGATCTTCTGAATTGGTACAGCTCTCTGGCCAACGGCCAGTCCAACAAACTAACCAACTTTTTCTCCTACCCACCCGAAAACATACCTCAGCAGTTTGCCTAGTATTCCTCTTTTCCCCAATAGCTGTACTGTCTCTGGGACAATGTTTGGTGAGCTACTCCCATGCTTTTGAATAAGGAACCTTCTTAAATATGTTCTTCCTATGACCCAGAAAGTGAAACTGTACAAGATATTTGTGGTAGCAGCTTCCATCAAGCACGACCACCCTGTGTCATTTCCAAATGGTGACAACCTACTGTAAATTCTACAATTCTATAGCATGGACTGAGAGACCACTATTCAAGAGTGTTAGTGTATTGCTAAAATAATATTGGAAGGTAACACTGCTAAGTGATTAAAATTATCTTCTAACTCAGGAAAAAAACAGTAATACATACATGAAATTCTTTATTCTACAATGTTTTGCTCATTCATTCCAAGGTAAGTGATAGGAACTACTGAAAGTCCATATCTTTTTGTCCAGGCACATAAGGGGGCCTTTTTCACTCAAATTTATAATGATTTTCATATGGGCAAAAAAAAAAACCAGAAGTCTTATTTAAATATGTCCCATAAGGAGTTTATAGATTTTTTTTTTCAAATTGTGACTTCATCATCTGCCTTATTGCATTTCTGAACTAAATCCTTCTTTGTTGCTTTTCACATTTAGGCAGATTTAGAATGTCATTGCTTTGTTAGAGTGAGCTAAAAAATAGATTGCCATATGAGGTACAATAGCTGTTGGAAATAGAGTTTATGAAGAAGCACGAGGATTAGTGTTGAATAAAATGTACATTAAAAAAAACTAAATACAATTTTCAGTACAGTGAGTTATGAGAATTTGTGTGGATAAGCAGCATCTGGATTTGACAATGAACATGTGAATACAAATAAAAGCATTCCAAATGTTTTAGTATGCAATATAGGACAGTGTTAGCAGAGAATTTGCTACACTACTGCCATAGCTTTCAATGCTATGCCATCCAACATTTCCAGAATCCTAAAGATCCCCATCAATGTAGATTTCTAAAAGTATCCCACTGCATGGACTCTTTACTATACTATACTTCTGTGGCAGAAGCACTGAATTGCTTCCGTGATGAAAGAATCAGCCAGTGACATCACCATTGTCCTGGAGACATCTAGTTGGGGACTTCTTTCATGTCCCCATTAAGTTGCTCACTGGAGTGGTACCTATCTATCTACTCACAGCCACCCACTTTCAAACTGCTGGGTTGACAAGAGCTGGAGTGAGTGTTGGGAAATCACTCCACCACACAGTAGCAACTGAGCCTTAAGCACGAGTCTGCCAATTGTCATACCAGCATCCTAACCACATGAGCCACCACACTTCTAGACTCTTTACTGCAATAGTAAGACTTGCCATAGTTGTGTGAAAAATTGAGAACTTCACTAGAGACACTCATAAGGGGATTAAGCACTCATTAAGCATCAGCAGATTATCAATGTACTATAATGTGCTAGCTAATATTAGTAGCTCAATATGAGCTAATATAAAAATATAAACTGACACTAGTAGGATTGTTTTTAATGAAAATAGCTGCAAAAGTATTTCCTTGTACATCATTATTTCTATTCGGATGGCCAAGCAATCTTCTGAAATTTGTAAAAATCCTGTAAGCATTGTTCAATTTTCAGTTTAGTTCTGTAATATCATATGAACCTGATTCATTGCAGCTGTGCCTGCTTTGTTGAAATGTCTTTTATTCAAAGCTTGGAATTAAGCTCAACCATTTTATTATATGCCACACTGAAGGGGGGAGGGGGAATGTAAAAGATAACTAACACTGACAATAATACTTTAAATATCCCTTTCATCATAAAATGATGCTCAAGGCAGCTGCAGCTTCTGTATGGAAACTTGGGCAAAAAAATGTATTTCTTTTCTTTATGAGTGATCAAACTGGCCACAGTCTTGAATCCCAGAGCAACTATGACCTGGACTGGCACCAAGGTTCATGGCTGTGGAATATATACACTGAATTGCAGTGGTGGGTTGCAACCAGTTTAACAACCGGTTCAGTGAGTGCACAGTGAGTTAACAACTGGTTCAGTGAGTGCACAGTTCATTCATGCTTGCACCTAAAGCACGCTTCACGCAAGTGTACAGCATTACAAAACCACCCATTTTAAGCTTCAAACTTACCTTCTATGTCAGTGCTGGTGAGTAAAACAGCTGAGGGGTGGCAATCCCCTGTGCTGCGCAAATCAGCTGAGCTAAAAAACAGGGAAATATAGGACAGGAAAGTGCAGGGGAAGGCGGGCGGGGCCAACTGCTCACTGGAACTACCGGTTCGCTAGAACTGGTCCGAACTGGCTGAATACCATCTCTGGTGAATTGGTATTTAAGAGGAGCCCCATAGCTAATTCCTAGTCCTATTTCCTTCTGTGGAAGTTCTTTTGGTCTCCTCAGCTGTTTCTGAATGAGTAGGCAAGGAGAAAAGGAAGTGTAATTACCAGGGCCTTATTCTTAGCCATTGTAAACTAGGGCAGTTTGGAATAGGAAGAGAGGCACCAAAATGGAAGGGCAAAAGAATCAAGGAAGAAATGGAATCATGAGAGAAACAGATCCAAACCCCCCTTTCCCCCAAAATGAGTGACAAATTAATGAAAGCCACGGGTAAGAAACTACTGAATGAGGAGCAGATTCCCTAATATATTAGGAAAGAGTGCAAGTCTGAGGCTGCTCATTCTTGATGTGAAAAAAAGGAAAGAAAAAGAAAGAAAAATGAATTATGGGTTCAGATCAAGATTTAAATTAAGAGGGATGCTTACAAAACTACTACTTTTTTCTATTGAGTAATACAGAGCTTAGGTTTACCTGATTACAGGTAGTCCTTGACTTACAACAGTTCATTTAGTGACTGTTCAACGTTACAATGGCACTGAAAAAAGTGTCTTACATCCGTTTTTCACACAACTATTGCAGCATCCCCATGGTCAGGTGATCAAAATTTGGATCCTTGGCAATTGGTCTCTATTTATGATGGTTGCAATGTCCTGATGTCATATGATCACCTTCTGCAACCTTCTGACAAGCAAAATCAACAGGGAAACAATTTTCACTTAACAACTGTGTTACTCACCTAACAACTGCAGTGATTCACTTAACAACTGTGGCAAGAAAGGTTGTAAAATGGGGCAAACTCATTTAACAAATATTTCACTTAGCAACAGAAATTTTGGGCTCACTTGTAGTTGTAGGTTGAGGACTATCTGTATTTCATAAATTCTTGAGTTGCCTATTAATTTATTAATTAATGAAGAGATCATGATAATCTCAGTCTCTCTTGTGTCACATATACCTCAGGGAAATCTCATATGAGATTGAGATAATTTCTCATTGAATTTGTATGTCAGGGTTCCAAGTAACAGACCCAAAACAATCAAAACTCTGAGGCCTAGAATTTCCTCAAAGTATGAATTTATTAGGACTGTCATATTGGCACATCTGATGCAAACCCGACTCTGAAGGGCCCAAGATTTTCCCCACCCAAATCAAAACCCAAAGTTCTTGCCCCCAAGTCACATGTCCATCACATGGTCCAATCAGGTCACAGTCCCAACTTCGGCTGGCTTTTGTCCACACCTTTCCAACACCTGGTAGAGTATCCTTGGCTCCCATGGGAAAGAATGTTATTTTGGCTGCACATCCCTCAGCTATCTCTCCCCCCCCCCACGTTCCCACAGCTCCAGTTGAACCTTGCTTTGGCAGCCCTGAAGATGCTCCCAAAATGGCTTCAGGACTGACATTGTAATTTAAACTGCTGTAACACCATTAGTCCCATATCTGACAATCTGTGATCTTAGGTGAATCACAATTCAAGGCTGTTCTGCCAATTAGCTGGATCTGACACTACTAACAGGATTTCAAGTAATATTGGAAAGATCTTTCCAGTGATGATAATGATGAAAATAATAATATGCAATTTGGATAGAGGAGTGATGAAAATTAATAATGTTCCATTCAGGAAGAAATGTCAACAAAAATAAAAGACAAAACAAAACCCAGAACAAAAAGTTTGTTTTTTTAACATCCTCCAAATAATCTCAGCCAATTCCAGAATGCTAAAATAAAGATAATATCCAAGTCTGCTTGCATGTCAGCATCAGTGTCTCCTTTTAGCCAAATTAAACACCAATATCTGTTTGAAATGCCATCATACTGAACAAGTAATATTGGAAAATTAATGCAGACTCTTTGCAGCTCAGTAGATTCAGTTGTTCTAAGGTGTCCCACAATAGCCCCAGTGTTCAACCCCATGAAAAGATTGAAGCTGTGTGAACTTGACCAAAGTCCCTTCTCCCCAACTTCATGCCATGGGTTGTTTTCCACATTCCTACTCAGTGTGCTTTTTTCTCCTTCAATTACAATGATATATGTATTTCTTTGCTAGATGACTGATAAAGGAATTTTCAAGATGGATCTCAGAGAATATTGAAAGGCATTTGTTGAGACCCAAACACTGTTATTAAATGTTCCTCCTGATTATGGAATGCACCATGAGCCAAAAGCTGAATTGTTGCTTCGTAAAAATTCATTTTATTCCAGACATCTAAGAAGGAAAAGAAAAGGAGGGGTATGCAATTGGGAAAGTAGTAGCTATATAAGGCACATTATCTATGCTTCAAATAATAGACTGATGGCTATCTAGAAAAATGCTAAATCAAGTTTCAGTTTTCAAAACTGCTATTCATTAGCTGTAAAACTTCAAAACTCATATCCAACTGCTGAAAATCATTTTTTCTGCTCGCCTGCACTACTATTAATACCAAGATAATCTATCTCTGTTTAAAAAAAAGTTTAATCTTCCAAAATTCCCATTGAAAAGGAAATGAAGGGTTGGTATTTTTTTTAAAAAAAAATATGATAATATTTCAAGATTTACAGTCCAGGAAGCTTATATGTGAAATAAATGATGGGGAATTCATTGCAGTTTTAATCATTTGTATTGTATTTCAGACAGCAGAGACAAAACCTTGAAAGTATTTTTGTTACAATCTAAAGGATAGTTGCTTCAAATTGCAGGGTAGTTGCTTCAAATTGTTTCTGGTTCAAAAACTTATGCAGTTTGATGACTAAGATCCACGGTTTGGAGTAGGATGCATTAAGACGCATCCCAATAAATTCAGACAAAATTTATATATACTGATTATATTTGGCAGAAAAGGTTGCAGGTTCCAAGTACTGTTATTTCTTTGTAAGCCTACAAAATCTTATCAATATAGATAAGCGTTTGTCAACCTCAGAGAGTTAAGATGTATGGATTTCAACTCCCAGAATTCCCCAGCCAGCAAAGTGTAGGAAATAGCACTAGCTATAACATATCAGCAGAGCTTTGAAGAATCCTTTCATTGACTTTCATTTTATATTTATATCAATTAAGTAATTCTTAATAGTTTACAACTGCTATACTTGTGGGTAGAAAAACTGCATATTAATGTTCAAGGAATCAGTGAATCTGTAAAATGTTTATTATGGTCAGTGACCAAAACTATATCTGATTCTGAAAATACAGTGAAAATGAATAAACAAATATATGATGTATCACTTTTAAAAAAATAAACAATTAGAAAAGATCTAAAACAAACAGAAAAACTTGCAATATTACAAGGGCTGTTCAACAAATGATTGTAGAAATACAACGAAATGCACAAGTTCAAAAACAAAATATTTGAATTCTTAGAATCTTAAACTAGATTAAAAATACATCTACAGTGTGAGAATTTTAATTTTATGGCTAAAAATCTGGGAATAGTGAGGAAAAAAATTACAGTACTTGTGCTCAAACTTAAACATAATGTAACCAAATTTGAATTTAATTGAATGATGTTCATACAATTCAGGATAGCAGAAACTGTATTAACTCTTATGAAACAGCAACAGTGATCAAACATAAATTACCTACTTTCCTAACGTCATCTTTCAGGCATCTTCCAGAAAGGAGAGAATAAAATAATGGTTTATTTTGTGATGTTAAGAGTGATCCAGTTGATTTTTGAACCAGTTTGAATAAAAAGGACATATGCAATTGATCTAGTTCCTCCCAATGGACATAGGCATAGGTGATATTGGTACAAAGATTGTTAGGTCTTTTTCTTTATGAAAAGGATGGGGTCTATTCTAGTATACTATCTCCAGGACATTTCAAACTGTTGATTCTGTATCTCAAAGCAACTGATTTATTTCTGCTCCAGCATTTCACTTTCTTGATCAAACCAGAGTTTGGAGTTATACTTCACCAGAGGATTAGTAATTCATGCTTTAACCAAAATTTCCGGGATGCTGGAAGTCAACATTTGCAGATCGATAACCATATTTGTGGTTAAGGGTCCACCACTGCAGATAGAATAGTAAACCTAAGAAGCTTGGTATGAACCAAGAAGAGTTCCACTTCACTCTCTTGACTTTTTTTCCAAAATATATTACAAAATGTATTAAGAAAAACTAAGGAGTTAAAGTGCATGTGTGTTTTTTAAATATATATATAAATATATTTTATATGCTTTCAAATTATTGAGGGAAGTGTTTGTTTGTTTATCTGAATCTTTATCTTTTGTAATGTACCATCTGTGTAAACATGCCATCTCTTTACAGGAGGACGGAACTCAGTCTGGCCTGATCATTTTAGGTTTTCTTTTCTTTCACTTTGCAGTGAGTCTACTTTTTTTTCTCTCACTTCAGACATTGCTTAAATCCCATTCATTTCAGCAGGATTTAAGCAGCCTAACCATGCAGAACCCAATCTTATGCTCAAGTCTTATGCTTAAGACTCTCTCAGGCCTGGGGCATTATTTTTATTTGAATCACCCTCTCCATTTATTTTGACTGAGTCTCTCTCTCTCTCTCTCTCTCTGTCTCTCTGTCTCTCTCTCTGTCTCTCTCTCTCTCTCTCTCTCTCTCTC
>JANHFL010003947.1:0-10159 GCA_032468155.1 Oxyrhabdium leporinum | reverse complement strand
GGAGGAGGAGGAGGAGGAGGAGGAGGAGGAGGAGGAGGAGGAGGAGGAGGAGGAGGAGGAGGAGGAGGAGGAGGATGAGGTTAATGATTTGAAAATTTAGGATCAACTCCTGGTTAATAAATACTCTTTTGCTTTTTTGTGATAGAATTTACAATTTCCTTGACTTATTGTTTATAAATACTCTGAATCCATGAGAAAAAGCAAACTACAGTTCATCTTCTTATGAATATGGTTATGAACATGAATAAAGTTACAAATATGAAAGACCATACTAAAATATCAAAAGCTTTCTCTGAATTAAGAAAAATCATAGCCAGTTTCTTATTTTTCTGGTTGAATGGCATTTATAGTATAGGACAGGTGATGTTATCCTCGATATATCTCTTTGGACAAAATCCACTCTGATTAAGATGTCAGCTGTTTTACATCTTTTCAAGAATAGCCATTAAAAAAATCTACATTCAATAAGGAAATAGAGCTACAAAACTCTGAATGGTTTGGTTCATTCCCCTGTTATAAATCAAAGATATTAAAGCTCCTGCCACAAAGGAGGAAATGTTTGGCAATGTTCATTACTTGAATTAGTTGTTTTATCAACATTTCTTTGAAGGTCTTATAATATATTGCAGAAAAATATGATTCTGGGGAGTTATTCAGTTTTAACTTCTGTATTGTTTCCATGTTTCACTTCTGTAATTGGTTTGATTTCTTTTGTTGATTTATAAAGTTTGTAATCTTGTCGTGTGGTTCTCCTAACTTGATGTCTATTTTCCATATAGTTGAGAATAGTGTTTAACAAATCAATTTATTATTTTTTCAGAAGTTAAAACATACTTTTTACTTGTACCAAATTAAAGTGTTATTTTCTTTTTTTTCTTTCTTTGGTTTATAAGCCAACAATTTATCTGTTTTGCTACCTTTCTTGACATGCTTCTGTTAAACAACATTTATCTTCTTATACATTTCATTTACTTCCAAGAAATCTAGTTGGTTACAAATTGCCTTAATCTTTTGTTCTATATTCTGTATCAGATTCTGCTTATGCCTTGACTCAAATATTTTAAATTGTTCAGTAATATGTATTTCTGTCTTTGTATCGTATGACTTTCTATTTTATGTCAAAGAAATAAATAAACATCTCAAATGCTTTAACATTCACACTGTGAATAAGGAAACATCAGGAGTTGAGATGAGTTAGTTTAGAAGCCTGTTAGCATAGAAGATTTCTAACTCAGACTGGATTTTTTTCAATTTAATAGCTTTTGGAATAATAATAGCACAGAAAGAGCTGTAAACCACAAGCTGTTAAAATAAAGAAAACTTATTTGTGGTTGATTGTTAAATGGGTAGCCATGTGGCCTGCTGAGCAACCTAGTTTGTGTTTTGCCTACCCATGTCCTGAAATACTTCCCAAATAAAGCTTTTTGTTAGCAATAGTAATGTCAATAAAGATAGATCATCCTTACATGAAGAAGTGTCTTTTCCCTAAACTGGCTTACATATTCAAACAGTCCAAGTAAATTTGGAAAAGATAGATTGACTTTGAAGGGCTTATGATGGGCACAGAATTTTATTAAAATCTAAATCCCTAATTATCTCTTCAGTGTTTTTCACAATGAAGAAATGTCTGGCATTCTTCCAAAACTATCCTAACCATGTGATCTAGGATTCTGACATTAAACCACCATTACAGGATGGGGAAAAAAATCCTCTTGCTTCATTACCACTAAACTAATTAGACAGGAAGAGGAATATATTTTTTCTATTGGTAAAATGACCTTGGATGGGAACAAGAAAGAGTGCCTTAGGGAGTTGTTAAAGCTCTCATTGTCTGAATATCTCCCTGAGGAAGATTTAATGAAGAACTTCTATAGTTGGCTTTTGAAGATGAAGCAAGCAAATCTTACTGGTTGGTGGGAAACCTAAACCAAACATTGGCAAGATTGCACAGAGATGTTGTCCCATGTATTAGTCTCCAGTCCTTAAAAACAGATCAAGAATAATCTGACTGTAAAGTGTCCCAGTTTTAAAATTATTAACTTTAAGTGATTTAATAGTTTCAAATGCACTTGAATACCCCTCTTCTCAATCTTAAGCCTCACACATCACTAACAAAAGGGTGTAAAGAAATCAGATATTGTGAACCAACCAGATATTGATGAAGGAATCAAATTAGAATTACTACCCAATAACTAGTAGAATCAGAATCAGATCTTGGGACTAAATACTAAATATTCTATGGTTCAAAAAGACACCATCACTCCCTTGAATCGTTCTTTGCCTCTTCTACCTGAGGGTACATGGAACTAATAGCTTTTTATAACCTCTTGAGCATTCAGTGGGAGATTATGCTGACCTTCAAAAGAAACTGATCCATCCTGTATGGGTTTAAATTCAGCATCATTCTCTTATAAGAGGTTTAGAAGTGTAGGACCTTAGAGTTCAACGTCTATATCTCACTTTCAGTTATATGCTAAATGGCAACTTCAAAAAGTAAATATGTCTCAGCCTGTTACGTTCTACTAGACCATCTCTGCTTTTCATGAATGGTTCTGTGGCTCACATATTTCTACCTGTCCTGAAGTTAATCTGTTTTTCTTCTCATTACTTTGGTAATAGTTCTTCCCTCTCTGATTCAAGGCCATCCTCTTTACGTTCTACATCAGCTTACAAAAATCAGAATCAGCTCAAAACAAAATATGAAATTTTAAAAGGCAACCATGCTAAACCATGCTAAAGAGAAGGAATCAAATCAGAATTACTACCCAATAACTAGTAGAATCACACACCATCCTAGCCAGAATCTGTATCTTAAGTTTCTTTCTGAAAGCCAGTAAGGTCAGAGCTGTATAGTTTTTAGGAGATTAAGAGTTTGCCTTCTACCTGAAATTAGTGGGACATGAAATGAACTTTTAACCTCCAGATTTTTTTAAAAGCTTCTTCCCCCTTGGCATTTAGAAGATCACTGAAGACAGTTTTCTTTAATCAAACCTTCAGCTTTCATAAGGCTGGGTCATGGGGTTCATCTTAAAGTCAATCCTAGTGTTATTATTTTTATAACTGCTTATAAAGTTAATAGTCCAGCTCTCTTAAAATCCACATATCTTCAGTTGACTCTGCCTATCCAGTACAGCTAAGCAGGGTGGGTATGTTCTGGGTTCCATCAATTCAGCAACTTTATGGCACATAGTTTGTTGCCAGTACCTACTGTCTAGGATCATATCTCCAGATTCCCCAAGAGATCCATGTTATTCCCACTCACATGTTGTTTTGGAAAGCGTGGGAAACCTAGTTGTTCTCCCAAGCCTTGGAAGCAAGATGATTGTGGAATTCCTTTGTTTTGTAATTGGTTTAAAGTTGATGTTCTGCTCTTCTCTCTATTTTTTCTTAAATATATTGTTTTTATTTGTAAACTAAACCAATATTTACCTAGGAGTTAGGTGGCGTCAAAATTTAATCAAATGTAAAAAAAATAAAATTTACCAACTAACCAATCTAGGCATCCTTGACAGTGCCTGGACAATGCCAGCATGAAACAGAGGCTATTTTAATAAGATCCATCTAAACATTATCTGTAGAACTCTATAGCACCAAATCCCATGGCAGGAAGGTTAAAACTGCTTTTTTTTTCTAGCTTGGCATGTAGCTTGTATATGTGTAGCTTGCCTAGAATATTTGTAATACATTAGAGACTGGAGAGATAGGAAGAACTAAATACGTACAGTCTGCAGGTCAGAACTGAAAGGGGTGACATGATTAAAGCATTTAAATATATATATATATATATATATTAAGTTGAATGTGTGAATAAGGTTCTAGAAGGCAGTATTTTCAATATTAAGCAAAAATCAAGAACATATATATAATTTATACATTTTTCTTTAACAAAGATAAGTGCTTAGTAAACAGTGCATTTTCTGGGTCAATTTACATATACATAATCATAATTTCCAATTTCCAATTTCTACCTCTATTGTCTAATCATTGATAAAACAAATCCTATGTTAAAAAGCAATCTGTATCTTCCTTATCCTTTATCCATCCAATTAAAATTAAAAATAAAATAAAAGTAAATGAAACATAAGAGTAATGATTAAAAAATATATACATACAAACATAAAAAAAGAAAACAAAAAGTAAATAAAATCAAAGGGTAAACTTGGTGGATCACGAGGTCTTTTTCTGCCATCAATTTTCTATGTTTTTATGTTTAGTATGAACAGCTGAATTTTTGGGAAAAAAACCTGTCTAAAAGTCCAGGAGGTCAAAAAATATCTTGTTCATTAAATTTCGTAAATACCAGGCAACAATTACATAATCCAAATGGCACCACTCTGTTCTCAAATTTCCCATAAAGGCAGTTAATACTCATGGCCTTTTTTTCATTCACATCAAATTATAAACTCAAGACCAATTTGCTAAAAAATACTTGACTTCTGAAGAGATCCAGAAGAACAGAGCTAAGTGGCAGTGGAGTATAATATCTAATGGTTATAATGCTGAGAAGCATTCTCAAACAGCTGTATTTCTTTTTGACAAATAGAGTACGGGGACTTTTGGGAAAGGAATTCTGGTCTAAGGTGGCTTTGCTTTTAACAGATCTGCTGATTGTGGTGGAAAGAAGGAACTAGCTCCTCAAATTCCTCTCTGGATGAAGGAGAGGGATTGCCCAGAGTACCCCTGATTGATGCTCCCCATGATGAGACAGTACAACAACAGTCTCCAGTAGCTCTGGGAGAGACAGCTTTAGCCAATAATGCTGACAAAGATGTTTTATAGGATGTACAAATGAATCCAGGTTTGAGAAAATAGCTAAGTTTTTAAGCCTCACAAAAGGCTGACAGAGTTGGGGAAATTCTGATCTCCGAAGGAGAAGATGTTCCATAGAGCAGGATCACTGCAGAAAAAGTATGAACTTGATTTACTTGTTGTATGTATTGTTATGTATGGCAGCTCTGAATGGACTTTTGCAGATTAAAATTGAAAGATGAGGCTTTATTATTTGACAACAGATGAAAGAAATAATGAAAAGAATTTGGGTTGAAATATTATAGAAGGTATTGAGTTACTGAAAATGTTTGTACTTATCTTGATGAAAAGAGAAATATTTTTTTTCTATATTTCTTTGTTCTTGTTTTCCATTTTTTATATTTTCCCCTTTACCCCCCCTTTTTCCTTTTGCACTATTTCTTTTCTCTTTTTAATATTTTCTTTAGTCTATATTTTTATCTTTGCATTTTTTAAACCTCAGTGACAAACATCATTACCACAAAAAGAGTAGGATCAGAGACAGCTCTATCTTTCTTCTGGTTGTCCTCTCTTTCTCTCTGTCTCTCTTTCTCTGTGTATGTGTGTGTGTGCATATATGTATGTATATAGTAGATACTGTGTGTGTGTGTGTGTGTGTGTGCGTATGCATGTGTGTATGTGTGTGTGTGCATTTCAAATAAATCAATTCCTGCGTGATGCAGGATATTGATATTTAGCAGAGATCTAAGCTCCAGGAACTGCGATGTAGCTACAAGAAGAGTGGAGCGGGGGCAGTGTGTAGCTAGCCATTTCGTTTTCAAATGCATCACAAAATCAGAATTTTTTTTTCTGAATAAAACAGGAGAACAGAGCATCAATGGGATTTTAAAGCTTGTAATCATTGGTATTTGCAGAATGGGTCAAAGAAGGCAAGTTGTTGATTGTATGAGCACATCCAAGCCCTGACTTTTTACATATGTGATGATGCCACATTTATGGTCAAAGGAGCATGGCTATTATTGTGATTCAATGAGCACACAATTGCTATTTCAATCACCACCTCCTCTACCATCAACACTGCTGTCTGTAATGGTGATATTGACACGTTTGTGATATAAAGGACGCAGTCCCTTGAGATTCCAGTGAATGTCAGGATTGTGCCTATCTAGCAAATACAGCCCTAAGACAATTGAAACATGTAGTGAAGAAGTTAAACAGAACTGCTAAGTTTTCTGATGATGGGTAATGAAGGCAGAAAGGAGAGAACTATATTTAATGATACTGCGGGTGGTTGATTAATTAAGAGCTAATCCCAGCTCCCACACACAAACATGTCCAGTTCCCTCCTTCCCCATCTTGTGACCATGATTTTACTTCGATTGTATTATCATTTTATTGGGTTAGGAATATTTATTTCTGATGATTTTAATATTTTTATGCTGCAAGCCACCCAGAACTTTGAAACAGAACTGAGTTGCAAATAAATTTAATAAAGAAATAATCAGTAGTGGGACTTCCTCATAGAAGTATTATGGTTTCAACAGTGGTGGAATCTAAATTTTACCATCATTGGTTCTATGGGCGTGGCTTGGTGGGCGTGGCTTGATGGGAGGCGTCATGTGACTGAGTGGGCATGGCCAACCTGACGTCACTCACGGCAAGGTGGGCTGGCGAGGCTTCCGCACATGCACACAGCTTCAGCCATGCAGTGAGGCTCAACAGAGCAGCCTTTCGGGGCCTGCTCTGCTCCATCTCTGCTCTCCGGAGGGCAGCAGCTGCTTCTCTCTGCAGTACTGCTGCTCTTACTGGGACAGCATCCTGAGCCACCACTTTTCTCTAAATCCCATCCAGAAAGCACTGCGGCACAGAGAAGCATCACTGTTGAATGCTGTTACTCTCAGCCACAGCACTTTCTGGATGGACTTAGAGGATCCAAAGTGGCAGCTCAGCTGCTAAATTGCACAAGATGCTCTCCCAGCAAGAGCAGCAGTGCTGCAGAGAGAAGCAGCTGCCAACCCAGAGAGCACATGAAGCATCTCCACAAGTGTCTGAGGTTTGGCAAGGGACAGAAGCAGCAGTTGCAAGATCTCCACAGCACTTTCCGGATGGATCTTCTTAAAGATAAGAAGAACCATCTAGTCCATTCCCAAACTGCTTTGGCCCTCCTGCACCTATGCCCCCCCACCACAGCCCTTCAGCCTAGTGCAGCAGGCTGCAGGCTGAATAAATTGCTTTGGCCCAGGGGGCCAGAGTTTGAGGCCAGAGGGGGGGTGGCATGCGGGCAGAGGCTCTGGATGGAGCAAGGCCAGAGCCAGGGAATGGCGTGTTCCCCGACTCAGCCTAGGTGAAGGGTGATCAGGCAGAGGCTTAAGATCAAGGCCAGAACCGGGGAATGGCACTTCCCCTGACCCTCCCTAGGCAAAGGTCAATAGGGCAGAGGCTCCGGAGCAAGGCCAGAGCCAGGGAATGGCACTTCCCTGGGCCCCAAGCTGAGGTGAAGGGTGAGTGGGTGGCATGCTTACCTTTGGTGAGCAGAGCGGGTGAGATGCGGAGATTAGCTGGGCCGTGTGGCGAAGCCGAGATATATAGGGCGGGGTGGGGCAAGGCAAATGAGGTTGGGGCAAGTGGTGAGCAGGCAGGCAGAGTGAGCAGCATGCTGGCAAGTGAGCGGGAGGGTAGGGGCAGGGGCAGTCAGAGATGGTATTTGCAGGTTCTCCGAACTACTCAAAATTTCCGCCACTGGCATACCTGAACCGGTCCGAACCGGCTAGATTTCACTTCTGGGTTTCAATAAGGGTTAGATTTTCTACCGTCTGAGTAAGTAAGGCAAACTGCCAGAACCAGTTAGAAAATCACTAGCAAAATGAAGTATTTTTTCTTGGTGTATGTTGTTATGATGTCTTTATTTGACAATTTGGTTTCCCTCCTATGCTCCTGAAAGGAAGTTGTGGTTCATTTCCCAAACTGTCAAGCTTGGAATAACTAGAACACCTATCAGCAATATGTCCTTTAATTTCACAGGTGTGGGATTTCATAATTAAGCAAGGATAAGAAAGTTTAGCCCAAAGTGTCCTGAATGCTACAATAAAAACGTAAACTGAGAGCACACCTGTTTTATTTCTCTCTAACTGATAAGGTGTTTGTGTGTATATATGTGGGAGGGAGGGAAACTACTCCCTGTTGCATAGGATCAATGCCAAAAGCATCCAAAGAGTTAGTAAGAAAAAACAGACAATCAGAAGGGTGTTGTTATGTATTGTATATAGTGTATATAGTTGTCAGTTGAAGTTCTCACTCTGGTCCTCTGTTGGAGCGGGAAAATACTCTCTCCTGATTGGTTGTTTGATCAGATTCCTATAAAAGGAGCTCTGTCGGCCAGGCAGTTCAGTTGCCTCACAGCCAGCATTGAATAAAGAGCCGTTAGAAATCACTCTGGCCTCAACTCCATTCTTTGCCCAGAACTTAACAGACTGCATGCCGAAAGCTGAGCAGCCGGGCTGATTGGGTGCCCCAACGTCCCGGTGACCAGCTAACCAAGGCCAATAGTGACTGCCGGATGGAGGCTTGCTCCAGCGTGCTGAAGGACGCGGATCCCAGCCTACTTAATCAGAGACTTTTCGTCAAACGATTCATTGTGTGCCAAGAATCCAGCCTAAATAAATCGTTTTTGTTTCCAGAGCGAGTAGCTTCTGCTTTTGTTTAGGTCCGGAGCTTGGACCTTTGAGACTGGCAAAGCATGAAAAGAAAATAAGCAAACTAGCTTCGTTCATCTTTGCCTGTTTGTATGTTGAGGCATCACGTTGACTATTTTTAGCTTCTCATCCCCACTCACAGACACACACATCCCAATTCCTCATAATTTCTAATTGCATTTTGGCAGGTCTTTAAAACTCGCGTTTGCGTATTAGAATTGGCTTTGACAGGCAAATCCAGAAGGTGATTGGCTCTACTGGAGATGACGCAGTTAACAAAAAAGGTGTAGCTGGAAAAAAATTAGATTTAAAAAATAGAAAGCATAATATTGTGGCAGAGGAGAAACTTGGCTTTTGAGTGCAATCTACACGAATGTCATTTTCACCCAACGATTTAGAATCCAATCCCAAAATGTGTGTCAATAAAATCCGACGGGACACAAGGAGTTACAGACCTTAAAAAACAGATTGCTTGTTGCCAAAAATGTCTGCCCTCAGATATAATCTGATGGCATTACGTTGCAGCAGCTAGCGTTCTCCGGTTTGTAATTTTGAATCTCTACTCTCTCCCATCCCTGGCTCTTTCGATACGATCGTTTGAAAGGGGGAAGGGGAGGTCGCAGGATTCAAGTGTGTGTGATTTACGAGCGTTTTATAAACCGCAAACGAAGGTGATTTGTGGCAAATGTAAGGTGTTTCTCTCCTCCCTCTCCTCGTTTGGCTAGTGTTGCAAAAGCAAAGAGCAATAAAAACATACACACATTCTAGAACCTGGATAGATCCACAACCTGGTGAGATCAAACACAGAAAGCGAGACTGAAGCACTGCAAACCTGTGTCCTTTGTTTCCAACCCCATCAGATGGAAAAATGGGGGCTTGTGAAGAAGGGCTGTGAGGTTGCTTAAGGATCCGGGAGCCGAAGAGGCCGACTGATTGGAAGAAAAAAAGCAGAGATGGGAGGCGGGGGAAGCGCGAGCTCTGCGGGGACTGGAGTGAGTCCACGCCCGGGGCCAGCGCTGCAGAGCTGGCGTGTATTCAAGCAACGCTTCCTAGCTAAAGCAAGCCCAGGAAAGAAGAGAGGGAAAAGGGCGGGGGAGAGCTTTTCTCCAAAGTACTTCCGATCTGCAGGTAGGTTGCAGACGTAGAACCGGGCTAAGTCTCCCCTCAAATCGACTCCAGGATGGAGCCCCCGTTGCAAAGGAGGGTGAGTGGGCGGGCAAGGACGGATCAGAGGGAAGGGGGAAGAAGGCGCCATCCAAGGCACTGTTGCCTACAGCCGGTGATAGCTTTGCGGCAGTACAAGCGCATGTAGAGCTCGCCATTAACCCGACACTGCGCTCCGCCATCTGGGGCTAGAGCGAGGCGATTTTGTTACCTCCTCGGCTCCAGCGCCCACGCAGCGCAGGCAGGCGGTACAACCACCATCCGTTGCCGGTTTTTCCGTCCAGCATCTTCCGTTTCCTCGGTAAGGTTAAAAATAGGGGCTCGATCGAATTTTTCGGGGCGCGTACATTAAAAAAGCGAAATAACATTTTGAAATTTAAACATTCCTTTTTCTCAAGCACATTTTAGAGAACCCGGGTGTCTTTTTACTGTCGCCTTATCCAACAACCAATGTTTTAAAATAGAATTTTTTTTTTTTTTTTTTTTTGCAAACGCGTTTGGGGTTGCATTTTCCCTAACATCAGAGCCTTGGTAGATGCAATCGAATCTGGGCC
>JANHFL010003946.1:111835-123151 GCA_032468155.1 Oxyrhabdium leporinum | reverse complement strand
CCCCACGTGACCCGTTTTGGATCCCAGGTAAGTGCAGGGCCTGCATGGAGGTTCGGGGAGGGCAAAAAATGGGCCTCCCAGAGGCTCCGGAAGTCCAGCCTCCAGAAGGCCTCCAGAGACAGGGAGGCTCGAGGAAAGCCTCCGGAGCCCGGGGAGGGTGAAAATGCCCCTCCCCACCATGGTGCAGGAGGCCAACTAAGCCACAACCACCATGGCCACACCCACCCAACAACCGGGCAGAGAACCTGTTGCTAAAATTTTTGAAGCCCACCCCTGATTTCATCACAACATTTTTCTTCGAAGTAAAGACATATATATATATATCTTTTTACTTCCTAAGGTGCATATGCCTGTAAAAATTTGGGCATAAATACAACGCCACTCTGCAGGGTTTCATCTGCCATTTCTCATGCTGGCAAGTGTCTCATTTTGACCAGTGATTGCCTTTTGGAGGAAAATTATTACCTTTCAGTACATTGCTAGAAAATAAATACATTCAGATTTTAAATGGATCTGGAACAAAATTGCAAATAGTAAAATACAGCAGCCAATGTATAATCTATACCTTACGGTGGGGGAGGAAAACTGAACACTGATACCTATTATTTGAATATATGCATTCCTCTAATTCTGATCTATTGAAAAATATGAGAGTTACCAAATCATAGACACCTAGAGTATGCATCTCTGAATCATCTTTGGACTTTGGAGATATCTGTCATTATCAAATCATTATCAATTTATGCTGTGAGTTCTCTCTCTCTCTTTTTTTCCAACTATTTAAATGTTCCTCTTGATCTACTCATAATTCACTTTCCAAACTGTTTCTCCAGACTCATCTTGAACCTATTAGCGGAGCTGAGTCTCAGCTGGAGATTAAGTGTACCATTCATTGCAAAGGCCTGCTCCTTTCTTACTTTTCCTGCCTTGCCTTCATTCCACAGATATTGCTACTTTTCCCCCAAATAATAAAAAACAAGAATATATTTTTTCTGGAAATGCAATTTAAAAAAATTATAGCTGCTTCTCAAGCAATTTTATCAGTGGCAGCTGATTCAGTGTAGAATAATCATCAAATAAGGTAGATTAAAACATGCTGATGGAATGCAGGCATGCTTTTATTTCTTTTGGTTTAATTTCCTTTTAATTTCCTCTTTTGGAGCTGACACCCTGGTCAATATACCTCCCTAGGTAAAGCAATAAACTGCTTTGTTACAAGGAATGGGATGGAATGGAATAGAATAGAATAGAATAGAATAGAATAGAATAGAATAGAATATTTTCCATGGTTAGTTTAAATCTCAAGACAGTTTCTGGCTAGAGGACTTAACAAAATGTTGGTTGTACCTCTGGAGTAGAGGTGGGGAACTATGGTCCTTTTATGACTTGTGGATTTTAACTCCCAGAATTCCTGAGCCAGCCATAAAGAGGCCATAGTTCCCCACCTGTGCTCTAGAGTTTCAGTCATCTGCGCTGTCATAATCTCATGGATATCCAATTATTTTTCATCCCTGAGTAGTGCATAAAATTGTGATTATAAAATATCACCCAAGAATCACATTTATCCTAATTCAACCCCAAGTAAAACAACCAACAAGCTGGAGATAGTGAACAAGGTATACCTTTATAACATAAAAAATGATTATCCAGCAATTTTTTTCCAGTAAGGAAAAAATGGCCTTGCAGAAAAACCATACATATATAGTTTTCCAATATACATAGTCATTTAATTAGTTTTCATACTATTCCTAAAGAATAGCTAGGCATGGTTATAGATATGCACATATTTCTTCTTGGAAAATGTTCCTTACATTTGCAACTTATATAGACACTCTTTTGCCTATGGAGAACAACCAGTTAAAGACTAAGGTAGTCGTACCAATTCATTAGGTCAATTGGAGTTTACTTCAGGAGTTTTCTTCAAGACTACTTACTTCCTGCTACTATCTGAATAATCTGCTGCTTTCACATTTTTATTAAATAACTTCCCACCACAGATTTCAATCACCATGTTGTAGTTTCCATCTTAGCCTTTTGACTTTCCCTGACATCCCTTTTCTGTTGGACCAACAACCTGATCCAGCAGGGCATTTCTTACGTTCATAAACCATGTCGTTTTTAGAAAATGCAGTATTGATGCTAGTGAACGGAGATCAAATACATCTCATCAGTTAGTGGCAACTAAACTCACCCTGGGTCTTCTGCTCCTTCCTTACAGGGTCATATAATAACCATAGGGCTGGAAGTCCCATTGCTTCCTGTCCTTGGTGCCTCTCTTTCCTGTGACTGCCCCTCAAGTACTGGAAGACTGCTATCATGTGTTCCCTGAGTCTTCTCTTCGTTAACTGGCTCATACGTAACCAGTGATCCACTAATGTTGAGCCAGGTACTACCTGCACACAGATACTGTACCTGTGCACTTGGTTTTTCCTGCCTGTGTGCAGGATCTCACTTTTCTCAGCACTGAACTGCATCTTGTTGGCTAGAACCCGCTGCTCAAGCCTGCCAAGATCCTTCTTGAGTCTCTCTTCCAAAGTGTCCGTAATTCCCCTCAGCTTGGTGTCATCCGCAAAGTGAATGAGCTCATCCCCTCATCTAAGAATCATTTATGAAAAGGCTCAGAGATGTAGAGGAAACACAAAGTTATACCAGTGAAGACAAGAAATGTGGCAGAATCCTGAAGTATCTTTTCACACCCTTAGGGAATGCGGATTCTTTTCTCCCCAGTAGGTTGAATTTTAAATTGTTCATAATCTGTGGCCACTGAATTGCATGGAAACCTGGCAGCTGCAGAAATATTTTCCCAAATATTTTAATGGTAAATACTGAAATGAGTTGCTTCAGATGTCTCAATGGTATTTACTGTTCCAAGAAGTTTTTAGGAGGCGTGGCAGCTGAACTATTAAAACATTTGGATTCACTCTTTGCAAAACCAAACCAATAATGTTGCGGGGGGGGGGGGGGAAATAAGAATGGCATTAAAGTTGACTTGTGTTAACATTTTCTAGAAGAGGGACAATGTTAATTTTTAAAAAAAGTCTTGTGGCACTTTAAATAGTAACAAAACTATTGGGCATAAAGTTTGGTGAAATATATGACTTCACTTTGATGACATTCTGCCATAAAAGCGGGGGTGGAAGCAGGGGAATATAGAGAGTGGGGATGACAGGAATCAGAGGTGCCATCCCAAGGCAAGAACCAACAGTTGAAAGATCCAAGGCACAAGCGTGAGAACGGAATGCAAATGCCCACCAAGGAGGCGCCAAACTTTAGAACTGTTACCAAAACACCTACTTTGAATACCATTGGACATTAACAAAATGACCAGTGGGGGGAGGGGCACGGGAGAAGGGAAAAATCACTGGGTTTACATGAGAATATTCAGATCTGGCTTGTTTGTGCTGTAACCACTTGGCTTTAGTAAAAGTATATCTTTCGCTACAAATGGAGTTGACAGTCTTTCTTTCCTAAATGCCCTGACACTATTTCATTAAATGCAGAGAATAGTATCCTGAGTCAGGAATCTTTATATATATGGAATCTTTATTTATCTATGGGGCTCTTCCAGACAATCAGTATTTCTACCTGCAAGGTCCCTGTTTGTGAATCGAAGTGACTTTGCCAGACTGGGAAATAGATCCATTATCAAAGTGAGATGATCTCCTCTATTTATTTCCTGGATATTGCTACCTTCGGAATTAGAAAGAGAAAGTTGAAGCTCTGAAAGGCTATCAGGGCCCTCCATATGCAATTCTTCCAACGTGGTAGGCTTTTGACAGTCTTTAGATGTGGAGCCAAGCAACCAATTAACTCCAGAAGTTAATCAGGTCAGCTGCTGCTCCAGAGGAATTAGCTGCAGTCCTCTGTATTTCAGGGTAGGTGGCTTCCCACATTCATAAACCTTCACATTCTGCTTCTGGGCTCTTTGAGTTACTGCTGGCAGCTCCTGAGGGCTAGGGGGTAGGGTTAAACTATTGGTCATGCGGAAAGGGGCAGAGAACGAATTTAACTTTCAAAAATAGCACTAAGTGTTATCATTTACTAAGTGTTATACATTCTACTGCAATTCTTCTTCCATTAAAACAGGACAGCATGAAATCAGAGTTTTGATTCCTGCCAGCATTTGATTTGGATGATTTGAAAAATATTTTTGCTCCAAAAGGAATGAGTCTTTGTTTAGATTTCTTTCTGGTTCCCGACTGTTTTGGGGAGTTGCTAAAGTCAGATCAGCTTGTTCATTGAACATGCTTGAGTGCTGAGAAGCCATCTCCTCTGCATTCTGCTGGCAAATATTTCCCAACCAGCATCCTGGCGAGCACATAAGGGTCTGTATCAGCATCCAGATGACAGGTCAAGAAGGGGACAAGATGTAGTAGTCATGTTGTAGTAGTCATGTTTTCTATTTCGTTCTAGCACAGGAATAGGCAATCTTTTGGTAGCTGGATGCAGAGGTTAACATTTTTGGGGGAGCCCAGGCCACAGTGAGGGTACAAGGAAGGAGAAAAAAGTCAGGGTCACGAAGGGATAGGGATGTTTTTCCTTTGCTTTTTAAACTATGTAAAGTCTACATTCAGGCTCAAACAACACTTTTTTATGCTTCCCATCCCCATATTGTGAGAAATAGCACACCACTTTCCTATACTACTGACTTTGCAGTGGGCTAAGAAGACAAATAATAATTTGCATCAAGAAACATCTCACTGGAGCAAAGGACCGCCTCCTTGCACGGACAGAATAAACTGTTTCTAAGCATCTAATGAAGACAGAATTTCTCAGTTCTTATCTTGAATTAATGTTCCCCAAAGGCCAGAAATTTACAGATTTTGTTTTCTTTTCCAGGCTAGTGGTAGGAGCTCCATATGAGATCAATGGGCCCCAGAAAACAGGAGATGTCTACAAGTGTTCAGTGAATGGCAAGACCAACAGCACATGTTCCAAGCTCAATCTAGGTAAAGCTATGGGATGGAAGGACTGAGCTTATTGTCTCTGGGTATTGCTCTGAAAGAGTTAGAAGCTACACAAAGGAAAGTTTATATTTACATGTAAAACTCAAGTCACCTCAGGGTAAATAATGTCTATTATCTATGATTAAAAGTTGGTGAGCTGAACATAGTGAAGTATGTTCACCTCACCAACTTTTTTCTTAAACAGGCGAGCAGAACTTGTAAACCAGAAGGAGAAATTTATCCATCTGAAGAGCCTGGGTTTAACCCAGGACACGTTAATATTAACCCTCTATGCATAACTGAAATATGATTCCCAGTATTTTAGCTGAGACTGGATCTGTAGGCCCAAGAGTTTTTGGAACAGATGGTGCCTAGTCAACCAGATGTAGAGTCAATGGGGGAGAAAGTGTTACAGTTGTCAGGGGGGAAATATAATGATGATAGTGGTGATGAGGAGATACCAGGCTCTATCTTCGAGGGCTTTGACATTTTCCCACAGCATGTCTTGACTATGACACTTTTTTCCCAAGGAAGAGTAACTCTTTCCAATGTGTCGGAACGAAAGGATAACATGCGCCTGGGTCTCAGCTTAACTACCAACCCCAAAGACAACAGCTTTTTGGTAAGAAATTATTTGTGAATTATTTACAAGCACTCTTTTTGCTGGGATTATCTTCAGTGGTTTCTGACCTGGAGCCCACTGTTCAGTCTCCTATTAGGTAGGATAAGATAGCTGCCTCAGACTGCAGTTTCTGGGTTTCAAGCAAATCCGAAAATTATCAGAATAAAATATTTGGAAGGGACCTTGAAGATCTTCTAGTCCAACCCTTGCTCAAGCAGAAGACCCAATACAATTTCAGACAAGTGTGGCACCCACAGCTTCTAGAGGGAAGCCGTTCCACTGGTTGATTGTTCCCACTGTTAGGAAATGGCTCCTCAGTTCTAGGTTGCTTCTCTCCTTGGTTAGTTTCCATCCATTGCTTTTTCTCCTGCCTTCAAGTGGAAAATAGGTTGACCCCTTCTTCTTTGTGGCAAGCCCTCAAATATTGGAACCTTGTTATCCTGTTGCCCCTGGATCTTCTTTACACTAGACCAGCCATACCCAATTCTTGTGATTATTATTCTCTATGATTGTCCAAGCTTAGAGGTTACTAAAACTTTCTGCTTCAAGTGATTTCCCTTGATAATTATACTATCCCCTTGGCAGGCATATCAAGCTTATTTGGTGGCCGTGGTGGTACAGTGGTTAGAATGCAGTAGTGCAGGCTACTTCTGTTGACTGCCGGCTGCCGGCAAATTGAGTCTCACCGGCTCAAGATTGACTCAGCCTTCCATCCTTCCGAGTTCGGTAAAATGAGGACCCAGATTGTTGGGGGCCATATGCTGACTCTGTAAACCACTCATAGAGGGCTGTAAAGCCCTATGAAGCAGTATATAAATCTATATACTATGCTATTGCTATTTGTAATTCTCCTCAGGTATAAAAAGATATGGATGATCAAGACACCAGATGGTAAAATTTTGAATAGAGGAGGAAAATACAGAAATTTAGAACATGTTATGGAAGCCTCCTCCCTGGAGTTGGAGACTTGTCTATTCAGATAAGCTGCCACTTGGTGCAGGCTTCCAGAAGGCAAATTGCTCTGGTAGCATCTCACCACATCCCCAAATGCCCCAAATGCTCCCTACCTCTCCCAGACAAAATCCTGGAATGCAGTCCCTCCAGATGTTAAGGGACCTGTGGGAGGCCAAAGACGTTCTTAGAAATAAGTCATGCCAGAGGCTGATGCTTTACTTGGCATTGTCCACCTTCCCTTTTCATTGTGTTATTCTATAAAAATAATCTTTCAAAATTTCAACGAAAGAGATGGGGAACTAAGAGGGTACCAGACAAATGTCTGGTGCCCGTAGTGGTTGCCACACCTTCACTCGTCTATCATTTTATTTGCCACCACGCTTAGAAATTCCCTCGTCCTAGAGATCTACCTTCCTGGGCAGAGATTCTGTTTCCTGTAGCTGACTTTGATTTCCTTTCACCTCGACAAACATCAAGCAGCCATCTGCTCATGGAGAAATGCCCCAACTTCCACAGAAATTATCCAGGCAACTGAAAGAAGAGCCTCTGAAAACTTTTCCTAATATGTCATTGTTTTCTTCCTTTCTGACACAGGCTTGCAGCCCTCTGTGGTCTCACGAGTGCGGAAGTTCCTATTACACCACAGGCATGTGCTCCAGAGTGAACTCCAACTTCAGATACTCCAAGTCAGTGGCTCCAGCTCTCCAGAGTAGGAAGATCAGCCTATTACGTTTTCTTTCCCCCCCCTCCCCTTCCCCCTTCCCTCTCCTGCTCTCCGCATGGGGATTTAGAATCACCATCTTAGGGGAAACAAATAAGTCTGTTCTTGAAAAGCAGCCTGTCCAATGGGAATTTTGTGCTGATGGTAGGTAAAAGGCTTCCTGATGGGCAGCAGTGGGGGGCGGGGAGGGGCGGGGGACACTCTCCTCCCAGACAGCAAGGAGGCATGTGTTTGATCCGTGCTTTCCTGTGAAGAAGCAAAATGAAGAAAACAAATGGCCAGGAGACAGTTCTTGGCAATGCCCTGCAGAGAATTCTACCAATCCTCACTCAATCTGAGGGAAGAAAAATATGTGTGATGTCCTTGCACTTAATCACTGTACGAATAGGATTTATGGGAATATTTTGCCTTTTGTATCACATCTTCTCTGCAGACTCCCTGGCTCTCTTCCATTCAATACCAGGAAAAAGCATTTGGGAGAAGTTCCTCCAGGGCCTTTTTTTTTGTCAAAGTTCTACACTAATCTCTAAGGGAGAGTTCCTAGAAAACAGTTGCAGAATTTCTCCTGTCTCTTGGAAAATTCATAGAAATGTTCCACCTATTTATTTCTAGGCCCATACATTTGTTGGAGAATTTCAAAGGGTTAATTCTTGATCAGAGGCTGCAGTGCCCTCAAACACCTCAAGTTTTTCTGTCCCTCTTTCATTGTTTGGGGCAGCCCTAGATTAATCATTAAGCAAAATAATCACATGCTCCCTCTCAGAGCAAGAGAGGGAAGTGGGATGCTACAGAATTTTTCCCGCTAGCTATTATGCACTTCATTCATTGCCACATTTGACATTAGTTTTCAATACAAGAGCCATGGTGGCCCAGTGGTTAGAATGCAGTATTGCAAGCTAACTCTGCCCACTGCCAGGAACTCAATCCTGACCAGCTCAAGGTTGACTCGGCCTGTCGGTAAAGTGAGGACCCAGATTGTTGGGGACAATAGGCTGGCATTTGTAAATGGCTCAGAGTGTGCCGAAAAGCACAATGGAGTGGTATATAAGTTCAAGAGCTATTCCTATTGCTAATTATTCTTAATGTCTTGTCGGTTATTCAAAGAGGATACTACTGCTCAGCTATGGGTGGAATATCATAGAATCATAGAATAAAAGATTGGAAGGGACCTTGTAGGTCTTTTAATGCAACCCCTGCTGGAGCAGGACACCCTATACCATCCTGGACAAATGGTCACCCAGTCTCTTCTTGAAGACTTCCAGTGAACCCACAACCGGGAGGCAAACCTTTCTACTGATTAATTATTCTAATTCTTAATTCTCGGACTCCTTAATTCTCGCTTTAATAATATTCATTCAACATTTCTTGTCTTGCTGTCTGGTGTTTTGGAGAATAGGTTGACCCTGTCTTCTCTGTAACAACCTCTCATTTGCTGGAAGACTGCTACCATGTCAACCCTAGTTCTTCTCTAGACTTGAGATACCTTTTGATAGGTTGGTCTGGTTTTTTTCCTTTTGTGTAAAGACAGATGCAAAGAATTAATTTAGCAGTTCTGCTTTCCCCTGCTGTCCTCAACATCTTGACCTCCTTGACATCTTCCATTTAGTGGACAGATCATTTCCTTGACTTTTTTGTTGCTTTTTACATATTGAAAGAAACATTTTTTGTATTAAGGGGGCTGGAGGCTAAACCATATGATGAACGGCTGAAAGAATTAGGTATATCTAGTCTAATGAAGAGAAGGAATAGGGTTGACATGATAGGATATCATAATCTTTCAATATTTGACTGGCTGTCACAAAGTGGAGGGGGTCAACCTATTCTCCAAAAGACCTGAGAGCAAGGCAAGAAGTAATGGGTGGAAGATTATTAAAAGGAGACCCAACCTAAAATTAAGGAGAAATTTTTGGGTGCTTTTCACTGGAGGTTTTTAAGAAGAGGTTGGGCACCATTTGTCTGGAATGGTATAGGATCTTCTGCTTGAGCAGAGGATTGGACTAGAAGACCCCCAAGGTCCCGTCTAACTGTGTTATTCTGTGCTTTATGTTCTATTATTTTTGGCATTTGTTGCAAGTCTTAGCTCATTCTGAGACCATGAGTTCTAATCCCACCTTAGCCATGAAAGCCACATCAATGGTGTGTATTCTTAAGTCTTGGAACTATATCTAGCTGCTAAAAAGCTTTGTATACTACCTCCAACACCCTTCCCAAAACTGTCACCTCAGTGTAATTTTAAATATGAGGAACAGTCATTTAATTGTATGTAATCATTGTGAAATAAGTTTATTTAAATTTACATTTAGATAAATCCATTTTATTTTTTGCATGGACTATCGCAGCACCAAAAGATCGTAGCATGGCCCTTGGATCTGGAAAAGTTGCTTAGCTCTGTTGGAGACACTTACCTGGAAAGAAGCACTATCCAATTCAAGGGTACTTTGAGTGGTCAGACATAGAACTGTGGTGTTAAATGTCTGGTATTGTTGTATTAATAATAACATAGAGTAGAAACACAATAGACCCAAGGAAAAAGTGGAGAGATGCAATTTCAGAGTAGAAAAAGGAAAGGTTGACGTTTGCTCCAAGATTCCTTTGCTCCAAGGGGAAAGGAATTGGCAGACTATTCCACTCCTTTTTGGTAGCCAATATTCCTTAATGATCTTTCTCCATCTGGTTGCAGAATGCCAGACATACATGGATATAATTATCGTACTGGATGGATCTAACAGCATCTATCCCTGGGCAGAAGTTCAGAATTTCCTGATACGAATCTTGAAGAAATTTTACATTGGACCTGGTCAAATACAGGTGACGAAACATGCGTGGGTGATTTTGCTCTTATCAATCCATCCCGCACTTCATTTTATAGCTTTCTTTGGCTGATATATGTCTCGCTTATCCCTTTGCTTCAAGAATAAATTTGCACTATTTATTTTGAAAAGTATAATTAGCAGTCTCTCAGTACTCGCAAGCCCACATAGGACTGGGGTTTTGACTTGTGGTCATATTTTGGAGCAGAGATCGCCAGCGTTGGCTGGACATTCTAACCTTGATTCTCTTTGCTGGAATGAGATTCAAATGACTTCAGCTCACTTTATTGGGAAATTACCAAGTCATAAATAGTAGACTGAGTTGTGTTTGGATTTGAAGGCAAAAGGTGCTTTGAAGCACCCAGTCATTAGCACCTGTCTGCAGCTCCTTAAAGTCGGTCTAGTGGTTAAGGCTAGAGAGCCAGCTGTTGGACTTTGGGCTAGTCATTCTCTTTCAGCCCAACTCATCCCACGGGGTTGATGTTGTGGAGAAAATAGGAGGAAAAAAAATGTGTTGGATACCTTTGCCACCTTGAGTTGTTTGTAAAAAATAATAAAAGTGGAATAGAAACAAAGCAAAGTAGCTCTCTCTTTTTCTAGCATGACTCAGCAGTGGCAGAGGGCTGCCGTATGGACGCAGGAAAAGGCGCAGCTGCTTTAAGAACTTTGCACATTCCAAATGATATTTTGGCTCTTGAATCCAAAGCACTGCAAAATGAAAATAATGTTTTCTCACCAGAAAACAGAAAATTACCACACATCTGTTGATTGCTGTGGGGGGAAAAAACTTAGAAAATGGGTTTGTAATTTGTAACAAATTAGTTGTGACGCATATGTCAGTGTTCCAAGTAATGCACCCATAGAAAGCAGAACTCTGAGGCAGAGAATTCCTCAAAAAACAATTTATTGGATACATCATATTGGCACAACTGGTGAAAGCCGACTCTGAAGTTCCCGCAGCTTTCACCTTTTTAACAAGTAAATGTTTCTCCTTTCCCCCGAGTCACTGGTCACGCTATCCAATCCAGGTGCTGTCCAGTTGCTTGGTTACTTCACTCCTCCTCTGGGCAGCCACCTGTGAGAATGGTCTTGGTTCCCACAGGACAACTTTATTGTTTTGGCTACAAAACCGCATCTGGCTATTTCCCCCCTCTCTCTATTGTGTGGCAACCCTGAAGCCTCCAAGATGGCCTCAGCTAGGATATTGTTTGCAAAGTTTAAGCTGTAATCTACATGCAGGCATCCATAGCAATGATGGCCAAC
>JANHFL010003946.1:87019-99727 GCA_032468155.1 Oxyrhabdium leporinum | reverse complement strand
GAAGATCCCATAACCGCCCGCGCGGCCGCATTCTGCACCAGTTGAAGTTTCCGGATGCTCCTGTTAGGGAGCCCCATATAGAGGGCGTTACAGTAGTCCAAGCGGGATGTGACCAAGGCGTGATAATAATAATAACAATAAAACTATATAACAATAAAACCACATAATAATAATAACAATAAAACTATTGTCTTCAAGTTGGTGTTTTCCCCACAGCAGTTCCAAAATAAAACGGCGCTCAGGATTCAGGATCGACACTTCTGTTTTTCACTTTATCCTTTCAAAGCCATTTGTCTATGGGTCTGATATAATTTCCTGAAGAAATGCCTAGACAGGTTATAAATTATAAGAAGAATTGTCCCCTTTCAGAAGTTGATTTTGAGTTTTCCTCCTTCAAGAATGACTGAAGTGGCCCAACGGAATGAATAAGCTATGCTGAATCGCCTATTATGCAGACACATTTCTGTCTATAAAAGAATGCAAATCTTGGCATTCATCAAGAATCCACCGAATCCTATTTACTTGATGTAAATAGGCTTCAATTCTTTCAAACTGAGTTAATCGTTTTTTGCCATGGACTCTCAGTAACAGAATCAATCAACAGAAAGCAATTGAGAATAGCAGTTAATACGATCCTTAATCTTCCGGGATCAAAGTGTTATTCTCCCTCTCTCTGAAGTGAATTCCAGAAGCAGTGTCTAGACAAGGAGATGATGGACGGTTTCCTCTGAGAAATGCCTCCCATTCCAGTAGCATCATTACAGATGCCATTAATTTCTCAGAAACATATACGAAGACAGAAATACACAGCTCCGTAGTCTTCATTCTGTCTATATTTTTCATATCCTTTTCAGATTGGTGCCTACTTTGGAAGTGAAATCAGTTCGGTCGATGTTGATGGGAACGGAATCACAGACATTCTGTTGGTTGGAGCTCCCATGTATTTCAGTGAAGGGCGAGAGAGAGGAAAGGTCTACATCTACAGCTTAAAAGAGGTAATTCTTGGTCCTGTGTTGACAAATGGGTATTTTCCTCAAGACAGGAAAAGCATTTTACATTTACTACCTTTGTCCTATGACAGCTGATCTTACCATTGAGCAGCTGGTTTCCAGTGATTAGAATATTCAACCCAAATATAGGAAGATTTTGATTCTGAGTTCCATGTTTCTGAAGGCATTGAGATAGATAAAGAAGAATTGGAGGGGAACATTTAGAGTAGTGAACACTAATATAAGGAAGGACAAGACACCTAGCCAAAAGTGTGTTACATGTAGTCCTCCATTTACAATCACAATTGAGCTGTTGTTAAGTGAGGCATTTGTTAAGTGAGTTTTGCCCCATATTAGACCTTCCTTGCCACAGTTGTTAAGGGAATCACTGCAGTTGCTAAGTTAGTAACCCAGTTGTTAAGTAAATCTGGCTTCCCCATTGACTTTACTTGTCAGAAGGTCGCAAAAGGGGATCACGTGTCCCCGGAACACTGCGACTGTCATAAATATGAGTCAAGCACCTGAATTTTGTTGACATGATCATGGGTATGCTGCAAAGGTTGTAAATGTGAAAAATAATCATAAGTCACAATTTTCAGTCCCATTGTAACTAAATGAACTGTTGTAAGTCAAGAATACCTGCATTTGCCTGTCATTTACTATCTCCAGTTGCACTGATGTCAGAAACAGCTCTCTTTTAATGCATCGCATGTACACTTGTATGTAAAAACAGGACTTCAAGCACACATTCACAGCCACCATCTAAAGTTTGTTTTTTTAATTTTCCTAGACATTCTGATTGATGTCTTAATCTAAGGTGCTCAAAGGGAACTACCATAGGGATTGTTACTCATTTATCTTCATAACAATTATTAAAGATACGTGGTGCTGAAAAATTGTGTCTGACCTGAAATCTTGTAGTGAGCTTCATGTTCAAATAGGGCTTGATTTCTGCAGTACCAGAAAAGTTGTCTAGATACTACACCATATTCGTATTCCCACATCACATGTTTAACCAGGTCAGTTCAAGACCTAACACACATATCTACATAAGTTAACTTAATTGTAACCTTAGTTTACTTTGTGTGCCACAGAATGTTGTACAGAGTCAGTAACCAGGTGAAGCCTGTTGGCTAAATGAAGCCAATGGCTGCTGCTTCTGGCCTGATGAGAAGCCTCTGTCTGGCTCGTATTTAACAGCAGCTTAAGCATCCAAGGAGGAGGCAAGAAACAGCAGTAACAGAATGTAACAGAATAACAGAATTGGAAGGGACCTTGGAGGTCTTCTAGTCCAACCCCCTGCTCAAGCAGGAGATCCTATACCATTTCAGACAAATCGCTGTCCAGTCCCCAGTGATGGAACACCCACAACTTCTGAAGGCAAGCTGTTCCACTGATTAATTGATTAATCACTGTTAGGAAATTTCTCCTTTTGTCTAAGTTGCTTCTCTCATTGATTAGTTTCCATCCATTGCTTCTTTGTCTTGCCTTCAGGTGCTTTGGAGAATAGGTTGTCTCCCTCTTCTTTGTGGCAGCCCCTCAAATATTGAAATATTGCCATCACGTCACCCCTAGCCCTTCTTTTCATTAGACTAAACATATCCAATTCCTGCAACCGTTCTTCATATGTTTTAACCTCCAAAACTGTTTTAGCGACCAAAACAGGACAATATTCTAAATGTGGTCTTATCAAGGCATTATAAAGTGAGCCGTCCTTCCTTCTGAGGTCAGTAAAATGAGGACCCAGATTGTAGGGGGCAATATGCTATCTCTGTGAATTGCTTAGAAAGAACTGTAAAGCACTGTGGAGCAGTATATAAGTCTAACTGCTATTGCTATACTAACACTTTGTGCGATCTTGATTCTATCCCTCTGTTAATGCAGCCTAGGACTGCTTTGATGTTTTTGGCAGCTGTGGCACACTGCTGGCTCATATTTAAATGGTTGTCCACTAGGACTCCTAGATCCCTCTCATAGTTACTACTATTGAGCTAGGTACCACCTATTTTATACTTATGCATTTGGTTTTTCTTGCCTAAGTGTAAAACTTTGTTTTTCTCATCACTGGATTTCGTTTTGTTAGATAGGACCCAGTATTTAAATCTGTTAAGATCCTTCTGAATCTTGAGCCTATCTTCTGGTGTGTTGGCTATTCCCACCAAGTTGGTGTCATCTGCAAATTGGATGAGTTCTCCTTCTATCTCCTCATCTAAATCATTTATGAAGATATTGAAGAGTACTGAGCCTAAGACAGAACCTTGGGGTACCCCACTGCTTTCTTCCCTGCATAAAGATGTAGTTCCATTGAGGACTACCCGCAGAGTGTGGTTGGTCAGCCAGTTACTAATCCATCTGGTGCTGATTCTCTCTAATCCACATTTTTCTAGGTTGTGATCTACTTTATCAAATGCCTTATTGAAGTCCAAGTAATTTTGTTGACAGCATTTCGCTGCTCCAAAAGTTTTGTCACTTTGTCAAAGAATGTAATAACATTTGTTTGGCATGATCTGTTTTTGACAAACCCATGTTGGCTTCTGTTATAATTTTGCTTGCCTCTAGGTGTTTGCAGCTTTGTTGCTTATCTTTTCCAGAATCCAAGCTATTTGGTGGACACCTTTCCCTTGACTAGGTGTGCCCTGAATGTCAGGCTGATGTCTGTAATTTCCTGTATCCATGTTTCCCCGTTCCCCCCCCCCTCCCAGGTTTCTGGAATATGGAAACCATGACAGCTCTTTTCCAGTCCTCTGGTGGTTCCCCGGTGCCCCAGGATTTTTGAAACATACGGTTTAGTTGTTCTGAGATCATGTCTGCCAGCTCCTTCAGCACTCTTTGTTATAATCCACGTGGATCCAGTGATCTGAACTCATCTAGAGTGGACAGATGTCCTCTTATCATTTTCTTGCCTTTTTTGACTTGCATTCCTAATCTGTCTTTTATGATACTGTTTTTGATAGGCTAGACTGGTTTTTTTCCATATGAATAAAGACAGATGCAAAGAATGAATTAAGCATTTCTCCCTAATGCTCATCACCTTCTTGCCATTTTCTCCCATTGATGGATCAATAACTTCTTTGATTTTTTTTGTTTTTTATATGAAAGAAGCTTTTTAATTGCATTTGACATTTGTTGCAAACTTGAGTTCATTTTGAGCTTTAGCTTTCCTGACTTCATCTTTGCAGGTTCATGCTATATCCTGATATTCTGTCTTAGTTATGTGCCCCTCTTTCCACTTTTTATACTTGTTCTTTTTCAATTTATCAGAGATTTCTTTGTGCAGCCATGTTGGTTTCTTCTGGGATCTCTTATTTCTCTTCTTCAATAGTATTGTGCTAGACTGGGCTTTTATAAACTCACTTTTTAAAGTTTCCCAAGCTTCTTGGGATGTTTTTCCCTTAAAGATTTCCATCCATGGAATTCTTCCCAAGCACCCTCAAAAGTTTGTTGATATCGACTCTCTTAAAGTCCAAGAATCTAGTTTGACTTTGTTCTATTGCTTATGCTTGCATTATGTTGAATTCTAATATTGCATGCTCACTCTCCCCCAAGTTTCCTATAACTTCAACCCCTTCTATTTTTTCATCTCTGTTAGTGAGAATTTAGGCCCAGTATGGCTGAACCTCTAGTTCCCTTCTTTTTTTGGGAAACAAAGTTGTCTGCTAGGTTTGTCAGGAATCTATCTGATCTTCCACTAGGTGCAGACTTTGTCTCCCCGTTGATGTCAGAGTAGTTAAGCCCTCCCCCCCATTACTATTGAATACTTCCTACATACCTTAGACAACTGATTAACAAATGGTTCATCTATTTCCTCTGATTGGATGGGTGGCCTGTAGTATATGCCTGTGACAATGTTGTTCCTTTTTCCTGAAATATATATTGTGGTGGGAAGCTCTACCAATATATGCTTGCATGCAATGTGGCAGTGCAAATAAGAAAGGGTGAAGCTTTCATTGTGACATTCACTCCCAAATAGGTTTAGCAGGGACAGCCACAAGGCTGAACGAACATAACAGTAGAAATGGAAATGAAAATCCTTTGGGTTCAAAAGACATCTTACTTTCCTGAAATTATGTAGAATGTTGAGCTGATGATGACAAAAGATAGGGGAATGATAGAAAATAATGAAAGATTACTTTGATTTTTTAAAGAAAAGATAAATGTGGCATATAACAATTGATTAAAGAAATCCTAAAACACTAAAGAGCTCGGTGGGACAAACACCAACCCTAAGATAAATCTCTTTCTCAAACAGCAGAAGAAAAACCATTGCATTTAATAAGGCTTCTTCTCAGCGAACTGTGGGGGTCCAGGACAACTCGCTCTAGCCAACTTGCCATGGGACAATTCAATACTGTATTAATAGTTTCACTCAGTTACTTTTATTATTGGTGACTACCTTTTTATTGAAATTATTGTAACTCTTTTGTTTCTGGATTATTTTATTATTGATGGCCACGGTTCAGCTGAAATTAATTTAACTTTTGTATTTGTTGAACTGTCCCGTGGCAAGTTGGTTTGGTTGCGGTGAGTTGGCCACGGCGACTTGGTCGTTGTCCCGTTCTGAACTGTGGTGTAAATTTCAATGCATTTTCTACCTGGATTTCTCATTTTCTCCATCTCTTTTTTGAGGGGGCAACAAATTTTCTGACAAATTGTATTCATGGTTCATTCCATGCTGATACACAAATGTATTTTCTCATCTTTTCTCTTCTTCAAGAACCAGTTTGTTCCCAACGGAGCTCTGAAAGACCTGCCCGGCTATCAGAATTCCAGGTTTGGGTCCTGCATTGCCTCTGTGCCTGACCTGAACCAGGATTCCTACAGCGATGTAGTTGTGGGAGCACCTCTGGAGGACGAGCATCAGGGAGCATTGTACATCTTCCACGGTTATAGGGAAAATCTGATCCGGAGATATAAGCAGGTACAGATTCTCTGTAGGCTGTGAGACAAAGGCAGAGAAGGGGTGATGGTTGGGGTCTACATTCGCTTTTGGGCTCGAGTGAAATCCCATTCAGTTAATCCAATTTATTTAACACTGTTAAATTTCTGCATGTAATAATTTTGTTCTAGTGACATATTATTCATTTTATTTGCATCACTTTGGGGTGCGGATCCAGGGGGTTTGCCCAAAGAGTCCTAGACTGTCTCAGCTGGTTCCCCCCTGCAGTATTGTTATGAATGTGAGGCTGGACTACAGAGAATTAAGAGAACAATCATAGATCTCCTCACATATTTCCTAGAAGCCAGCTAGTTAGAAAAGGATAAGGCTGCAGGTCACTGGTGCCCCTCAACTAACTGCCAGCACTGGCGCTCTGAGTGAACTATACAGTTGGTGCCTTAAACCCGCATGGAAGTACCAGCAGTACGCAACTTACAAACAGTCACTTAGCAACCATTCAAAGTTACGATGGACCTTCCCGAAAGCTGCTTGCTATCTTATTTCAAACTTATAACATCTGCACCCTCTGCAGTCATGTGATCACATTTTGGGTGCTCACTTTTATGGCCGTTCATAGCATCCTGCAGTCATGTGACTACAATTTTTACGTGGTTTTTTTTTTCAATTTCCAGCAAAAAGAAAAGAAACATTGGAGAAAATTCATTCGCTTAAGATTGCCCTATTCACTTAGCAATCACCAGAACAAGTGGTGAAAAACTGGGTCTATTCACTTTGATCCATTTAACAACCACAACAACTACTACCAGGCTCAGTTATGCTCTACCTGCACTTGTATTTTCTCGCATTGGCAATATAATTTGCTCCCTGGTTCACCTCTTGTAGACGAGGTACTCTTTTTAAGCAGTTGGATGAGTTCAGATAAACGGCTCTGATCTCTGCATCTTCGGTTGTTGCATCCACTGATATGACACAGATGGTGTTCAAGCAGGTTTTGCCAGCATGTGGTAGCACTTCTGGAAGAAAGAAAATGCCTGAGAGCATGATGGCTGAGCATTCAAAACAGCAGTCATACTGATCCCATTCTATGCATGCAGAGGAAATGTTGCATGCTCAGGACCTACAGAACCTTCAAACAAGATATTTTGGTCAGTCCCGGGCAGTGATGGTGGAATGAGGACTTTTCCACATTTGCACAGCTCATAACAGCCCACAGTTGAAATTGAAATCACATCTTTATTGTGCCAGGCGTATCAGCAGAACAACACATTACCTGGCTGGAAAGTCGCAAAATAAAATGCACCGTCCCAAAGAGCTGGATTAGCCCTATGGAGACTAAGAAGCACAGCAGCTACACTGCAATGCACAGGCTTGCAGCTTCTGCTCATTTTCAGATCTTCAGGGAACCCATGCAGAAAAAAAAATCACCAAAAAAAGGTCTATTTTGCATATGAAAATATCACAACGCAGCTCACCTCTAGCCCACCAAAACCATGTTTTACAACATTTGCAAACAACAGCAAAGTGGCAGGACAGCAGATGAGTTGCAACACATGAAAATTCTCACCACCACAACTTCTGGTACTGCATGGGGTGCAAAGTTCAAAAAATGATGTCTATCTTCTGCAGTCATTATCTCTTGCTAACAGCTGCTGTCTTACAGACACGAGGACCCTTCTCTTGGTGCATAAATGAATGAATGTTGCAGACAAGCCTTTGGAAAGGAACTCTTCTTGGAGCTCCCAGGTCCCTTAACTGTAAAACGGGATTAAGGAAGCCAAATTCACAGGGATTTTCTTTAATGTGTTTAATGTCAAAGTTTAGAATACCAAATCTTGGGAACGGAGATAGGAACCCTTTAAGTCTCCTTTATGAGTGTGCCCCTTGAGGCAGGCTTCTTTGAAGCTTTGAGTCTCTCTTTCCCATCTGGTTGCAGGATACTTCTTACCTAAGCCAGTCAGGCCCTTTCTCATCTTCAGACTGTTTGTGTTTGAAGATGCTTCTCCTTCCCTCTTGTTGTTCCCACAATGGGTCCTGGCGCCAAAGCCAATAAAGACCATCAGATACGAGGAATAGCATTTTCAGTTTCTTTTATTGGAATATTCCAGCAAAAGGAACCAAGATCCCAAACAAAACACAAGCATAAATGTTATACAGACTGATATGACCACTCTGCCTGACCACTACCTATTTTAAATACAGTGAAGGTTTCTACAAACAGAAACACGGCTGCGCCAGGGGTTCACCTGTGTCCTCCATTGTGGCCAATCTCTACATGGAAGAGGTAGAAACCAAAGCCCTAAACTCCTTCACAAGAATCCCACCCATTCACTGGTATAGGTATGTGGATGATACTTGGGTCAAGAACAAAACACAGGAATTGCAAGCCCTCACCAAACACATCAACTCTGTGGACAGATACGTCAAATTCACGCGGGAAGATGTTAAGGAAAATAATCTGGGCTTCCTGGACTCTGCAGTACACATTAAGGAAGACAGAAGCCTTGACACTGAAGTTTGCAGGAAACCCACCCACACAGAGATCAATATTTACATTTTGATTCTCACCACCCACTGGAACAAAAAATGGGAGTGATCAGAACCCTACATCGGGCTGAAGGTCTGCCTACCACCAAAGATGGAAAAGAGAAAGAACTAAAAAGCATGTCAAGGAAGCGCTCAGAACTTGTGGTTATCCCAAGTGGGCCTTCACCAAACCCAAAAAAAGACCCAGCAGGAGCACCTCCATAACAGATGAAGAAAGAGAATCGGTGTGTTTTCCATCTTTGCTGGTAAACCTTCAGCCCGGCGGTGTAGGGTTCTGATGACTCCCATTTTTGCGTCCCGGTGGGTGGTGAGAATCAAAATGTAAATATTGGGCTTTGCTTATTGGAAGCCAGCTGGGAAGGTCACAAATTATGATCATGTGACCTATCACAAATGCAAGCTGTTTGCCAAGCAACCAAATTGCAATTACGTTACCGTGGGGATAGTACAATGGTTGTAACTTCGAGGACAAGTCATAAGTCACTTTTCAATACCAATGTAACATTGAACAAAAGGACGTAAAAGGACAAAAGGAATTAAACAAAAGGACGTAAGTCAAGGACTACTTGCATTTGATTGCCAGTGTCTCTAAATCCTTTAACATATTCCCCGTTGCATATGCTTAGGTCCGGCTCTTTGACAGAGGAAAAAATTCTTTCCATTTATAGATGGCAATCCAAAAAAAATCCCATGTAAATTGTGTTAAAAGTGTAAGAAATCAGGGAACCCCAAATGTGGGTTTATGACCGGGTCCTGCCCATCTTCTCCAAGGCCCCCATCCCTCCGGCGTGGTCAAGACCTGTTAGATGGCAGAGACTTTCCTGCAGCGCTGAAGCACCGGCCGTCCAGCCTGTGCGTCGCGAGGAGTGCGGCTGTGTGCCAGGCTGCAGTTCCTGGGAGTTTCTTCTGCTCTTAACTAGCATTTAAATGGTCCATTTGATTAATCATTTGTATACTGCCTATCGAACTCCCAAATTTCCTCTGAGTTGTACATACTGTAAAAGACAATTATATCGCCGCAGATTAAATAAGTGAATTAAAATGGAATTGTAGCTTAATTTGACCTGTGATTTTGCTCTCATTCCCTTTAGTGGCGCACACGCAACTCTGGCAAATAGATGAAGTCATCCATGACAGCCCGTGATGAATTGCCATCGCTATACTGTATATTTTAATAGCCTCTCACTAATTTAAATTGAGCACCAAGTAAATTATAATTCCGTCACTTGAGTGCTTGTATTTAACTTGACAACTCATCCTTGTTTGTCCTGGAGGTGTAGCAGAGAAAATGGCTCAGGTATTTCTGCTGGGGTTTAACCCTTTCTCCGTGAAATCCGGCTTGAGAAGTCCCTTTTCTGTGGCCTGGTGGTTATTTAAGAGAGGGGATGGCGTCAGGCCATTTTAAATTGGGAGACAAGATGCCTATTGCAGACAGGGCCGTTTTTCCTAACCTGCTTGCGTTGTCTCTGATTCACTTTTACATCATTAAAATAATTAGAAAACTAAAATAAGGATTTGAATCCTAATGCAAATTCGTAGGAGCCATTACCTCTTTCGCCAGTGAGAGTAATTAAAATCAAATTTATTTATTTATATTTCCTATTTCTTAACCGCCTTTAGATTGATTGCTGGGTGTCCGGGCATCCAGAGCCTGCCAGTCCAAATATTCCAACAGCATAATCTCAAATAGACATATTTTTAGCAAGCCCTGGGAAACGCTGAAGAATTTGCTTCGTTTTTAAAGTTGCCCACATCGTCCGAGACCAGAGTTTGAATTCTCTGCTCTTTTGGGCTGTCTCCGTAGCCCTCGACTTACGACTGCAGTGGAGCCTGGTATTTCCATCATGACAGTCATAACATTCATGTGATTGGACCTGATTTTATGACTTTTTTCCCCCACCAGTCTTAAGTTTATGCGGCATCGTTCATTGAATGCCATAGTCATTAAGTGAATCAATGTATTCCTATGTACGTTTTTTGCTGGAAACCGGCCCAAATGTCATAAATTGTGGTCATGTGACCATGGAATGCTGCGGCTGGTGTAAAGGTGAACTGTCGCCTTACCTGTGGTCATGAAACTAGGGGAGAATGCAGCCATGCAAGGTTGAGAAATCCTCCTGTAGTGGCTCCTTAATCTCGCACCGAGTGTGATCCATGCAGTCAGTTGCAACCTCGCTGCTTTTAGCAGAACAGAATAACAGAAGGGACCTTGGAGGTCTTCTAGTCCAAACCCCTGCTCAAGCAGGAGGCCCAATGCCATTCCAGACAAGTGGCGGTCCATTCTCTTCTTAAAAACCTCCAGTGATGGAGCAGGAGACCCTATGCCATTTCTGACAAAGCCTCCAGAGATGAAACACCCACAACTTTTGAAGGCCAGCTGTTCCACTGGTTAATTGTTCTTCTTAATTTCTTCTTAATTCCAGGTTGCTTCTCTCCTTGGTTAGTTTCCATCCATTGTTTCTTGTCTTGCCTTTGGGTGCTTTGGAAAATAGCTTGACACTCCCCCCCCCTCTCTGTGGCAGCCCCTCAGATATTGGAAGACTGCTTTCATGTCACCTCTAATCCTTCTTTTCACTAGACTAGACATGCCCAATTCCTGCAACCGTTCTTCAAAAGTTTTAGCCTCCAGCCCCCTAATCATCTCTCTTGCTCTTCTCTGCACTCTTTCCAGAGACTCAACATCTTTTTTTATAATATGGAGACCGCAAGTATTCCGAGTGTGCTCTTACCAAGGCATTATAAAGCAGCACTAATGCTTCTTGTGATCCTGATTCTATCCCTCTGTTGATGCAGCCTAGGACTGTGTTGGCTTTTTTTCAGCTGCCACACACTGTTGTTGGCTGATGTTTAAATGATTGGCCACCTGGACCACAAGATCCCTTTCGCAGTTCCTGCTATTCTTTTAATCTGTGCCTGTGATACACAGTCTTAATAATCTGTACCCGTTAATCTAATCTGTACTTTTTAATACAGAGACTTTTTACATACGGTCTGTGTAGCACAATGCAACGTATACAATGTGAATATATAATTTGAGGAAGCAGCCCTGTCCCACTATTTTATACAAAACGGGGCCGCGTTCTTAAAAATCAATATACCTGTAAGTTACAGCTGCTTTCAGGCTTTCTTGTTTCATTTCGTATCTTGGCTGATACTGAATTTGCCTTCTGCAATCAATATCCAGCTGAAGGTTTTGCAGTGATCAAGTTTGTCTTGAGGAAAGCTGAACTTACTAAAGGGAAAAGGAACATTAAAGTTTAAAATGGCCTCTTTTAGAGTCCGGAGAGGGTTAAATTTTCCTTGTTCCTCTAAGGAGCAAAGTTGATAACAACGGTTCCAGCAGTTTACTTTGTTTTAAGCTTTCCATCCAGGAAAAAAAAAATGTAAGTGAATATTGTTGGCAAATGACTATTGATTTGGAGAAATGTGTTAAATGTTTTCTTGGCAGCGTTTCTATTACAGTTACAGCTTTTATAAATAACCCTAAAGCAAATTCTTGATAGAAACGGGTTGTGTGCTTTTCCCCCCCTGTTTAGACAGACATCAATACTTTAAAAATGTAGGTTCGGAAATCAGCTGGATGTGAGCAAGGGATTGAAAGAAATTTCCATTAGAAGTCAAGCTTCAGCGGAGCTGAATCCGCAAAGTGTATTTGATCCTGAAATTCCCACCCAGATTCTGAGAAACGTAGCCCTGGATCCTGTTTTTGCCAGGCAGCGATGACCTTTGGAGCGTTTTCCTCAGGATTGGAGAAGGGCTCTTGAGCATATGCAGAGAACCCTCAGAGCTAAATGAACTGTTGTAAGTCGAAAACTACCTGTATGTAGTGTCTGTATTTTTAGGCCAAATAATACCTGGAAATACCTGGAAACTCTTGACAATTAGACGAGATAATTGATAATTAAACTAGATAATAATACCTGGAAACTCTGACAATTAGACTAGAAAATGTGAGGATGGCTCCCACCTCACATTTTCCAGTCTAAAGAGTTTCCAGGTGTTTCCAGGTATTATTTGTCCTAAAAATACAGACATTTAAGTAATACAGGTAGTCTTTGACTTACAACAGTTCGTTTAGTGACCATTCAAAGTTACAACAGCAATGAAAAAAGTGACTTATGACCGTTTCCCACACTTACGACCGTTGCAGCATCCCCATGGTCACGCGATCAGAATTCGGATGCTTGGCAACTGGTTCATATTTACGACGGTCGCAGTGTCCCGGGGGTCACGTGATCCCCTTTTGCGACCTTCTGACAAGCAAAGTCAACAGGGAAG